>CAJHNH020000201.1:259347-308813 GCA_905116865.2 Candidula unifasciata | reverse complement strand
GTCCTTTTTTTGCGTTTCTTATATAAAGTAAATATTTTTCCCCCGGTGCGTTCCTTAAAATTTATTTTTAGGCTTTTCCAGATGCGTTTCTTAAAAAAACTTTCAGTGATTTTTCCGTGTTTTTCTTGAGAAAATTTTCAGTTATTTTTCCGTGCGTTTTCTTGAGACAATTTTCAGTGTATTTTTCCGACAAGTTATCAATTGTGTGTGTTCCAGTTTCGTTGCCGAGACATACAGTTATCACGTGTGCCTGTTCGGTGCCGTTGCCGAGACTCAGTTATCAATGTGTTTGTCGATACGACTGCTGTAACATGTCATTCAAACTACATGCAAAGGAAAGAGCTGCTGAAACCATGTCCTTACAAAACTACATGCAAAGAAACAGTTGCTGAAAACATAGTCCTTCAAACTACAAGCAAAGAAACAGCTGCTGAAACATGTCCTTCAAAAAACTACGACATCTTTGTCGTGGATACTGAAACGAGAACAGACACAATAAAAATGATAGCCATGGCCGGGAAAGAACACGAACAGCCAAATTATCGCGCCTTTAAACAGGTTGGCCTTACCAGCAAGTTAACCCCGTCAACAAATGCTGGATGAACTCGAATGTGTCGGCTGAAAGGCGCAAATATGGCAACTATGCTCTACACAGCCACAACACAATTATGTCGCCTGGATAAACTAACAGTAGTAGTAGTAGTAGTAGTAGTAGTAGTAGTAGTAGTAGTAGTAGTGGTGGTGGTGGTGGTGGTAGCAGTAGCAGAGGTAGTAGTATTACTAGTAGTAGTAGTAGTAGTAGTAGTAGTAGTAGTAGTAGTAGTAGTAGTAGTAGTAGTAGTAGTAGTAGTAGTAGCAGTAGTAGTAGCAGAAGTAGTAGTAGTAGTAGTAGTAGTAGTAGTAGTAGTAGTAGTAGTAGTAGTAGTAGTAGTAGTAGTAGTAGTAGTAGTAGTAGTAGTAGTAGTAGTAGTAGTAGTAGTAGTAGTAGTAGTAGTAGTAGTAGTAGTAGTAGTAGTAGAAGATGAAGAAGAAGAAGAAGAAGAAGAAGAAGAAGAAGAAGAAGAAGAAGAAGAAGAAGAAGAAGAAGAAGAAGGAGAAGCCACATATTGTATTTAAACTATCTTAGTAACTAAAGATAAAATTCTGAGCTTCTTGACTAAAATGTTACAGAAACATTCTAAGACTACCATAGACCAAGAAAGAAAAAGCATCGTCATCCTTCATGATCTGAACATGGAGGAGATTTGGCTCATAAACAGCATCTCGTCCCTTAAGTTCAGATACTTTGGCCGTGTCAAACGTCACGCTGGACTGGAGAAAACTGACTCTGGCGGCGGGGAGAAGGGAAAGGGGGGTGGGGGGGGGGGGATATTATCTGGAATACGAGACAAAAGCCAACCCGTGCAAAAGTGATACAGATCATTGATCAGCTGAAGAACTGGATAGAGAAAGAAACTTCAGGCGTGACATGAAGAGAGTGACATGCCTGTCGAGTAACAGCGATGACTCGAGTGATTCAATAATTATTGTGTGTGTGTGTGTGTGTGTGTGTGTGTGTGTGTGTGTATATATATATATATATATATATATATATATATATATATATATATATATATATATACATACATATATACATACAGACACACATATATATATCTCTCTGAGATCACTTAACCCACATCGCTAAGATCACTTAACACACATCGCTAAGATCACTTAACCCACATCGCTAAGATCACTTAACCCACATCGCTAAAATCACTTAACCCACATCTCTGAGATCACTTAACCCACATCTGTGAGATAACTTAACCCACATCTGTGAGATCACTTAACCCACATCGCTAAGATAACTTAACTCACATCGCTAAGATCACTTAACCCACATCGCTAAGATAACTTAACTCACATTTCTGAGATCACTCAACCCACATCTGTGGGATCACTTAACCCACATCTCTGAGATCACTTAACCCACATCGCTAAGATCACTTAACCCACATCGCTAAGATCACTTAACCCACATCTCTAAGATCACTTAACCCACATCGCTAAGATCACTTAACCCACATCGCTAAGATCACTTAACCCACATCGCTAAGATCACTTAACCCACATCGCTAAGATCACTTAACCCACATCTCTGAGATCACTTAACCCACATCTGTGAGATCACTTAACCCACGTCTGTGAGATCACTTAACCCACATCGCTAAGATCACTTAACCCACATCGCTAAGATCACTTAACCCACATCGCTACGATCAATTAACCCACATCGCTGAGATCACTTGACCCACATCTGTGAGATCACTTAACCCACATCGCTAAGATCACTTAACCCACATAGCTAAGATCACTTAACCCACATCTCTAAGATCACTTAACTCACATCTCTAAGATCACTTAACCCACATCTGTGAGATCACTTAACCCACATCTCTGAGATCATTTAACCCACATCTCTGAGATCACTTAACCCACATCTGTGTGATCACTTAACCCACATCTCTGAGATCACTTAACCCACATCTGTGAGATCACTTAACCCACATCTCTAAGATCACTTAACCCACATCTCTAAGATCACTTAACCCACATCTCTAAGATCACTTAACCCACATCTGTGAGATCACTTAACCCACATCTGTGAGATCACTTAACCCACATCTGTGAGATCACTTAACCCACATTTGTGAAATAATTTAAACCACATCTGTTAGATCACTTAACTCACATCTCTAAAATCACTTAACCCACATCTGTGAGATCACTTACCCACATCTGTGAGATCACTTAACCCACATCTCTAAGATCACTTAACCCGCATTTTTGAGGTCACTTAACCCATATTTCTGGTGTCACTTAACCCACATCTCTGAGGTCACTAAACCCACATCTCTGAGATTACTTAACCCACATCTCTAAGGTCATTTAACCCACATCTCTGAGATTACTTAACCCACATCTCTAAGGTCATTTAACCCATATCTCTGAGATTACTTAACCCACATCTCTAAGGTCATTTAACCCACATCTCTGAGATTACTTAACCCACATCTCTAAGGTCATTTATCCCACATCTCTAACGTCATTTAACCCACATCTCTGAGATAACTTAACCCACATCTCTGAAATCACTAAACTTACATCTCTGAGATCCGCAGCTCACAGGGTCACGCCATGCATTCAACTCAGAAGCTGGGGGACGAAACTATATCCAGTCTGCAAATGGAGCAAAAATGCATCGGCCACCGTCGGACAAAAGCAAAATAATTTGCCTCTGTTGAATACTTACAATACATACGAAAGATGACTTGTTTAAACACGTTTGATCCAGCAAAAGAGGAGCATAAGCGATAGGCATGCCTCAAGTAGGACACAACATCACAATCACGCCTCCTTCTAGGAAACAAAAGACGAAGCTAGGTGTGACAGTGACACATACATACAGAAGATGAGCTGTACCATGGGAAGCGTCTTGTTATACAGGTAACATCCAACTGTCATTGAAATACTTTAGACACAGTAACAGTCACATGGAGAAGAGAGCTGGAGAATGAAGTTAGAAAGATTGGGAGGACATGGAGAGAGCTCCAGTGGCAAAGGATAGAACGACTTGGCGTGAGTTGGTTGAGGGCCTATGCTCCATTAGGGGATAGAAAGGCAGAAGAAGAAGAAGAAGGACAGTCAGACTCATCCTAAACATTGCTACACGGAATACCTGCACACTTGTACAACACAAAGTAATCATGTAAAATAAATTGTAAAAAAACTAGTCAACATCCGGAATACGTGTCCCCTTGTTTGATTGTGTTACTGAGAATTGTTTTTCTTGCCGCCTCCCGTTAGTTATGACCATCTGTACGAGACACTCGTCGGCTCTGTGGCTAAGTCGATACGAACGCTTCGTAATGCCGGTATGCCGGGTTCGATCTCAGCTGCGGGCCATGCGCCTTGCGTTGGTTTCGACAGTGGTATCAAAGAAGCAGACCGTATAGAAAGCAATGGCAAACTATTGGTCGTAAATTTGCCTAGAAGAACCACACAACAGACAGGAGTTGTTTGCGTTGGTTCGGCAACGTCCTGTACACACTGAACCTAACTAGACACTCGTATTCACTTGACGGCTTGGTGCTTGTGTGTTGGAATACCTGTCCTCACTTAGCAACAAACATACGCTGTTTTTCACACTAGTGGTATGGTGGGCTAGGCTCACGTTTGTATTCACCAAGCCGCACTGGGTGGCTGATGTGGCAACATGACACCGACCGACTTTACTTCCCATGGTATTGCCTTGGTACCCTGAGTCGATTTGGGAGCTAAGGTCAAGTTTGAAAATTTGAATCCAAGACCGTTGTGGAATACCGATCCAGGGAAACATGTTTTTCATATATTGCGCTAGGCAAGTAATTTGTTTACCTCTTTTGAATGGCGCCCCTTTGAATATATGACATGACGGCCACAGCGCCCTACATCTAGAAATTGACGTTTTTATATTGATTAGATTCTTAACGGCAGCTGTACACAAATTAAACGCACTTTTTATTTTAATGAAGAGATTTTTAACAGTAGACGCACAAACTGCACACGAACACAAAAAAAAAAACCCTTGATTTACAAATATTTGTAAACATAATCTATTGATATATCAAGTGAATGTTTGTTTATGTATGTACCAGATTATCACTAGTGCAAATGTACTCAATTTCTAAATTACTTGACGCTACATTGAAACTTCCTTGCGCCTCCCAGGTTGAAAAGCACAGTTCTAGGCCAACGCCTCTAACATTGGTACAGGATGTGAGACTGATCACGTCACCGATCGACCAGAGCTGATTGCCATATTAGAATAAGGCTAAAGTCGAATACCCAATAGGCTGCATAGCCTGGAAATGGGTTCTTTACACATTTGGTTCGCCTTTCCCCAAACGATTGATCATTGCTAAGTCTGTACACCCCTACACCCCAACCTCAAGCTAATTCGGCAGTGAATATTCATTCATTCATGAATGTTTGTGTGCGCGTGCATCCCATTTCCGTTGTCTGGGTTCATTTCCATTGATAAAGTTGGTCGATGTCCTTCTAGCCGGCTGTCATTTATTTTAGATTGACCGATATCGTGTCTGACCTATCTCCCAAATCCCGGGGGCATTCGTTGGCGAAAACAACTTCAATCAGACTAGAAACGGCAGTATACTCTTCGTCGTCATCATCATCATCTTCAAACGACTTGTCGACTGGTAGGGACAATAAAACCATCCCAAACCATGCGGCTCCAACAGCACTTCGACTACGGACAGCGTTACGCTCTACCACAAAGAGTTGTTGCTTATCTTCTTTACTTGTCGTCTACCTTTTTGGCATTAATTGTTCCATTTGTTACATTAGTCTCTAGGGTTTTCTTTTGATAATTTAGCGAGACATACAGTGCCGGTTTCTCGTGATTTTAACAAGTTGTCTATGTGTATTACTTCCTCAACGTTTGACCGTTAAATCAACTTCCAGCGTCCTTCTATCGATTCACATCTGTAGATCTGTCGACCCGATCCTTCGAGGTCTCTTACCCAACAGCTCTGGGATCTTTTAGCCAACATTTATGAGATCTGTCGACTCTCATTTCTGAGATCTTTTAACTCACATCTCAGTGATCTGTCGACTCTCACTTCTGAGATCTTTTAACTCACATCTCAGTGATCTGTCGACTCACATATCTGAGAGCTGTTAACGCACATTTCTGATGATTCTTAACTTTTATCTCTGAGGTGTCTCAACCCACATCTATGAGATCTGTTGACCCCCGTCTCTGAAATCATTTAACGCACATCTCTGAGATAATTTAACCCACATCTCTGAGGTCACTAAACCCACATCTCTGAGGTCAATTAACCCACATCTCTGAGATCACTAAACCCACATTTCTGAGATCACTAAATCCACATCTCTGAGATCACTAAACCCACATCTCTGAGATCACTAAACCCAGATCTCTGAGATCACTAAACCCACATCTCTGAGATAATTTAACGCACATCTCTGAGATAATTTAACCCACATCTCTGAGATCACTAAACCCACTTCTCTGAGATCACTAAACCCACATCTCTGAGATCACTTAACCCACATCTCTGAGATCACTAACCCACATCTCTGAGATCACTTAACCCACATTTTTGGGGTCACTAATCTCAACATCTCAGAGATGTGTGTCAACATATCAAGAAACTTTTCGATTGTTTGGCAATGTTCAAGTAAAACCATCCTCGTGTTGAAACAAGCCTTTTTAACATGCAAGAATTTCTTATGTCACCTCCAATGACAGCTATTGATTGCATAAGAAGTCCCGAACATCTTCAATTGCAATATTTGCTTATTGGATTCTGTTTTTCATTTATTGTTTACATCTTTCATCCGACGTCCTCTGTGTCTCCACTGCATTGTCCAGAAGACAAGACCTAACCCGAAAGTACACCCTAGCAGGATTTTTCTGGATGCTGGAAATTTAAGTCCTATCGCAAATGTAAACCCTACTTCAAATCGTCTACTAGATGGCAAATTTTTTTATTTTATCTTTTTGAACACACGACTGATGTTTTGGATAATAAGGTAATGTATGTTTATTAAATAAGTATAAACAGTAATGCTTTTAAAATAAACGGAAATGTAAATTGTAATTAATTATTTATAAATACTCAAACGGGGAGTGGCCCTAGCGTTGTCGGCTAGACGCTCGCCTGCGAATTTGAAGGTCGTGGGTTCGCGTCCTGAGGGAGCCGGACTTTTTTCAAAAATGACCTTGACTCCCAGGTCGACCCAGCCTTGAGTGGATGCCAGGTGTAGTCCTGGGAAGTAAAGGCGGCCGGGGTTATGTTGACCACATCACCCACCAAGTGCCGATTGGTCTACAAATATAGGTCTAGCCCTATATGCCCAATACACCTAAAGGCGTGGAAAAAGGACCTTCACTTTTAAATAGCCCAGGGAGCACCGTGGGACGAGAGGTAAACGAGAGGTAAACGCCTGTGTATAAGTGCCGCAACATTTGGCGGCACTTAAGATAGTAAGACCGTTTTCGTTGCACCGTCCTAATGATGTTTCATGTGATTGTTTTTGTGCTTGAATAATCCTAGACTTTTGTATATGAAAGATTAGACATCCCCTAAACAAAAGCCCGAAAACATTTTTTGCATCAACCGTACGTGCCTT
This sequence comes from Candidula unifasciata, assembly GCA_905116865.2. NCBI lineage: Eukaryota > Metazoa > Mollusca > Gastropoda > Stylommatophora > Geomitridae > Candidula > Candidula unifasciata. Next base: position 301,607 of record CAJHNH020000201.1, on the reverse strand, counting down.
ATCTTTAGGGAAACATGGTAGATACTTGAGCTATCCTATACGGTCCAAAGTAATACCACTGTGTTCTTCTTCCTTTTCCCATTCACCGGCTGTAAACTGCGATGAAAAGTTCTGGGTGTTCGTCCACCTCCGCACTTCAGTGTTGTTCCAAAACCTGAGTGTTGCGTCCACAACTGATTCACAATTCTGACATATTTGTACGCAGACTCTTGTTCCATTGCCTGTCAGGCAGATGCACTCAAACTTCAAACAGTGGCTCCAGCTCGTCGACTCTTACGACATGCTTCTTGGGGAGACAGTGGGTCAGTTTTTTCCTCCCACAAATGGACTCCGGAACCCATACTAGGCGTCATTTGGTTTCCTCCCTAACACCAATAACATCATTATCCCGTGACACTACGTGTCGTTGGGTCACCGGTTTCTGTTGACTGATCAGCTTTCTCCACCTTTGGCGGTCAGTTGCGATGGTTGCATGCCTGAGGTCTGTCCAGTCAGTCAGGTTCCTTAACCAGGTCTTTCTTGATCTTCCTCTTCTCCTCTTTCCGTCTACTGGGCCCTGAAATTTTGTTTATGAGAGGCCGTTAGATCTCTTTGCATGTTCTTACCATTGCATTTTCACCTTTTTACTGTAGCTAAAAGAGGTTCATAGTTGCCAATGTGCTGTACAATTTTTGGCGAACCTCCTCGATTCTAATGTGATCTCTGTGTGATATGCCAAGAATGTTTCTAAAACAACGCGTTCCCGATACTTATCCCTTCCTTTCGAGTTTAGCTGATAAGGTCCACGTTTCACAGCCATGCGTAAATGTACTAACAGCTAGTGCTCTGAGCAATTGAATCGTACGTAAAATGGTTTTTGATCTCCATAATGTTTGCTGCTTTTCAAGGACTGATTTTGACTGCGCAACGCTAGACATGAATTATGGTCTTCACCCCAAGTCACTTTAAATGGATACTAAATATTTGAAACGAGTCACTTGTTCTCATGTGTGACCTTTAACGTAGATTGGCGAAATTCTGCCAGCTGGATTATTTGTCATTAATTGTGGTTTTTCTGCGTTTCTTTCCATGCCATACTTGGTTGTTGTTTCATCGAGCAGATTTGCCATCTCGACCGACTAGCTCTTGTTCTTCTGTGTCCAGCCCATCGATGTCATCAGCAAACCTTGAGTTTGTTATAGTTCCACCTCCGATACTAACTGTTCCATGGTGTTGTTCTAGCTAGGGCATCAGTCATAATTCTTTCTAAAAAGATGTTAAACAATGTTGGAGAGATGAGGCAGCCCTGCCGGTTTCCTACTGTTGTTCAGAGATAGCTTCCTATATGTATGTTCAGCGTGACATCACTGCTGGCCTTGGCATAGAGATGTTCTATAGTACGTATGCGGGTTTTACTCATATTGTACTTTTACACAGTATCCCAGAGTGTTGCATACTTTGTTAAAGGCTTTTTTGAAATAAATAAACACATGGAATAGATGCTTGTTAGTGCTGGTGGTATTGCTCACAACAATTTGTCTTCACTGAAGATGTGGTCCATGTTTTCCACTGTCAACGGAGATTATAGGATCAATTTATGTCTCACAGTCATCAGCATAGGGTGATTTATTCTTATTATGACCAACAGCCATGATCAATGGCGTATTGTCTTGTCTGCACATTCATTACGTAATCGACGTACAGTAAAACGTTGCAATTCATTGATTTATATCATTATCGTGGTCATTTTGTGCATTTATAAGCATCACGGGACTCGCAGTGTGTTCTTACCTTTCCTTCTACTTGCGCAGTCGTTTGAAAGTCAGTGAATCCAGTGAAACAGCTTTGGCCTCTCTCGTTGACAATTTCTTATAGTTTCTTGTAGACGTCCTCGTTTCCTCAGTGTTCGTGTTTCCAGTTTGCCTGTATGATAGTGATGCTCGGCTGATTTCTGCTCCGTATGTGTCCAATATATCGGCATTTTCTTGGTCTCGTTCGTGTTGATACCAGCGGATGTCGGGACATTTCTCGTTGAAGTACATCGTGACAGTGGGAAAGCTCAAGAGGTAAAGAGGCAGAGGGAGACGGAGACAGAAGATGCTGGACAGTTAAACATGTAATTGAATATCATCTGTGTCAGAATTGGCAGTGGTGAAATTTCGCAAGCTAGCTTGTTTTGGGCACGTGGTGAGACATGATTCAATTGCAAAGACTGTACTTCAATGAACATTGGGGTTGGGGAGGTGGGGGGTGGGGGGGGGGGGGTACTCGAAGAAGGAGGAGGGCAGAAAAGAACTGGAATGAGATCAAGATAGGGACAGGACTAAGTTATCATACACTTAGTCACAAGCTTAAGACATAGAAAGCTGGCGGGTTGTTTGGGGTAGTGCTTCCATCAATACACCTCCGTGACCCTACTGCGTCAAGGATTACGTTATGTTACAAGAGACAGAAGGTTGTAGATATACACGACTGTCAACGCCATACGGTCATGTGAACTATAAGACGGAGATGTCATTTAGCGAGATAACACGCTAGAGGTGTCATCATCTAGCAGGGACTTTCCACGGCGACACCGGCATCAGTCTCTTCCATGCTGAACCAATGCTGGACTCTCGTGTATTTTCACGCCCACCATGTCTTTAAAGTCCCAAGTTCGTGGCGGTGATGGCTACGTATAGGTGGGACTAATGTCATTAAAAATGTATCGGCGACCGGGTCACCCATTGGCTGGCCGGTAGACAACTTCGTCGCTGGTCGGGACAGCATTTGAAGACGGCGAGTGATGTCATGTTTATATTTTGGTGAATACTTTAAGGACCGCTAGTGAAGTCAAATGTTTATTTTGGTGTATCCTTTGGGGGCCCTCAAGGAAATTATGTCTCCTAACATATGATGCCTCCTTCAACATACAGCGTTTGAGCATTTGTACATGAAAACGGTTAGCTACATAAAACACTTGTTGTTGTCTTTGTTGTCGTTGGTTGCTGTTGTTGTTGTTGTTGCTGCTGCTGTTATTATTCTTGTTGTCCCGAGACGTTCTCTTTGATAAAACATAAAATATATGAAGCGTGATTATATTTTAATTTGTATCCTGGTTTAGAAGTACACACCTATTCTGATATTGCACTGTGAGTTCTCTGCATGTGTGTCCAATACTTGGGTGCTGAATGTCAACCACCATCAGGGCGATTTGCTGGCTGTTTAAGCCTCGAAGCTGTGTAGTCCTTGTTAGGCTTCATCGCATCGAAGACCACGAAGTCTCGGAAATAGAGGAAAGTTCATCCAATCTCAACATTGATTATCTTGAAGAAGCTTGTGTAGTCGACGGATGCAGCCCGATTATCTTGAAGGAGGTTGTCTAGTCGACGGATGCAGCCCGATTATCTTGAAGGAGGTTGTCTAGTCGACAGATGCAGCCCGATTATCTTGAAGGAGGTTGTCTAGTCGACGGATACAGCCCGATTATCTTGAAGGAGGTTGTGTAGTCGACGGATACAGCCCGATTATCTTGAAGGAACTTGTGTAGTCGACGGATGCAGCCCGATTATCTTGAAGGAGGTTGTCTAGTCGACGGATACAGCCCGATTATCTTGAAGGAGGTTGTGTAGTCGACGGATACAGCCCGATTATCTTGAAGGAGCTTGTGTAGTCGACGGATGCAGCCCGATTATCTTGAAGGAGGTTGTCTAGTCGACGGATACAGCCCGATTATCTTGAAGGAGGTTGTGTAGTCGACGGATACAGCCCGATTATCTTGAAGGAACTTGTGTAGTCGACGGATACAGCCCGATTATCTTGAAGGAGGTTGTCTAGTCGACGGATGCAGCCCGATTATCTTGAAGGAGCTTGTGTAGTCGACGGATACAGCCCGATTATCTTGAAGGAGGTTGTCTAGTCGACGGATACAGCCCGATTATCTTGAAGGAGGTTGTGTAGTCGACGGATGCAGCCCGATTATCTTGAAGGAGGTTGTGTAGTCGACGGATGCAGCCCGATTATCTTCAATGAGCTTGTCTAGTCGACGGATGCAGCCCGATTATCTTGAAGGAGGTTGTGTAGTCGACGGATGCAGCCCGATTATCTTGAAGGAGCTTGTGTAGTCGACGGATGCAGCCCGATTATCTTGAAGGAGGTTGTGTAGTCGACAGATGCAGCCCGATTATCTTGAAGGAGGTTGTGTAGTCGACGGATGCAGCCCGATTATCTTGAAGGAGCTTGTCTAGTCGACGGATGCAGCCTGATTATCTTGAAGGAGGTTGTCTAGTCGACGGATACAGTCTGATTATCTTCAAGGAACTTGTCTAATCGACGGATACAGCCCGATTATCTTGAAGGAGGTTGTCTAGTCGACGGATACAGTCTGATTATCTTGAAGGAGGTTGTGTAGTCGACGGATGCAGCCTGATTATCTTGAAGGAACTTGTCTAATCGACGGATACAGCCTGATTATCTTGAAGGAGGTTGTCTAGTCGACGGATGCAGCCCGATTATCTTGAAGGAGCTTGTGTAGTCGACGGATACAGCCTGATTATCTTGAAGGAGCTTGTGTAGTCGACGGATTCAGCCCGATTATCTTGAAGGAGGTTGTGTAGTTGACGGATGCAGCCTGATTATCTTCAAGGAGCTTGTCTAGTCGACGGATACAGCCCGATTATCTTGAAGGAGGTTGTCTAGTCGACGGAAACAGTCTGATTATCTTGAAGGAGGTTGTCTAGTCGACGGATGCAGCCTGATTATCTTGAAGGAGCTTGTCTAGTCGACGGATACAGCCCGATTATCTTGAAGGAGGTTGTCTAGTCGACGGATGCAACCCGATTATCTTGAAGGAGCTTGTGTAGTCGACGGATGCAGCCCGATTATCTTGAAGGAGCTTGTGTAGTCGACGGATGCAGCCTGATTATCTTCAAGGAGCTTGTGTAGTCGACGGATGCAGCCTGATTATCTTGAAGGAGGTTGTCTAGTCGACGGATGCAGCCTGATTATCTTGAAGGAGGTTGTGTAGTCGACGGATGCAGCCTGATTATCTTGAAGGAACTTGTCTAATCGACGGATACAGCCTGATTATCTTGAAGGAGGTTGTGTAGTCGACGGATGCAGCCTGATTATCTTGAAGGAACTTGTCTAATCGACGGATACAGCCTGATTATCTTCAAGGAGCTTGTGTAGTCGACGGATGCAGCCCGATTATCTTGAAGGAGCTTGTGTAGTCGACGGATGCAGCCTGATTATCTTCAAGGAGCTTGTGTAGTCGACGGATGCAGCCTGATTATCTTGAAGGAACTTGTGTAGTCGACGGATGCAGCCCGATTATCTTGAAGGAGCTTGTCTAGTCGACGGATGCAGCCCGATTATCTTGAAGGAGGTTGTCTAGTCGACGGATACAGCCTGATTATCTTGAAGGAGGTTGTGTAGTCGACGGATACAGCCTGATTATCTTGAAGGAGCTTGTGTAGTCGACGGATACAGCCCGATTATCTTGAAGGAGCTTGTCTAGTCGACGGATGCAGCCTGATTATCTTGAAGGAGGTTGTGTAGTCGACGGATGCAGCCCGATTATCTTGAAGGAGGTTGTCTAGTCGACGGATGCAGTCTGATTATCTTGAAGGAGGTTGTCTAGTCGACGGATGCAGCCCGATTATCTTCAAGGAGCTTGTCTAGTCGACGGATGCAGACTGATTATCTTCAAGGAGGTTGTCTAGTCGACGGATGCAGTCTGATTATCTTGAAGGAGGTTGTGTAGTCGACGGATGCAGCCCGATTATCTTGAAGGAGGTTGTCTAGTCGACGGATGCAGTCTGATTATCTTGAAGGAGGTTGTCTAGTCGACGGATGCAGCCCGATTATCTTCAAGGAGCTTGTCTAGTCGACGGATGCAGTCTGATTATCTTCAAGGAGGTTGTCTAGTCGACGGATGCAGTCTGATTATCTTGAAGGAGGTTGTCTAGTCGACGGATGCAGCCTGATTATCTTCAAGGAGCTTGTGTAGTCGACAGATGCAGTCTGATTATCTTGAAGGAGCTTGTGTAGTCGACGGATACAGTCCGATTATCTTGAAGGAGGTTGTCTAGTCGACGGATGCAGCCCCTCTAGCTTTCATTAAATGAGAATGTCCGCTTTCAGGATTACAACCACATGCATCATTTCTGCAACAGCCAAACTTGTATAGTCGCCGCAAACCACTCACTTGCTAGCCTCGCAGTGACGCTACCATCTTCATCCACCTGGATACCCAAGTCCCTTTTATAACTCTGATCCGGTGAGGATTACAACAAATTACCACTGAGTTAGCAAGAAAACCAGATAGTAGATAATACTACAGTCATCGTCTTGTGAAATGCAGTTTTTCGTTTTTTTTTTTGAAACCCTACCCTGGCTCTTGCCAGGGGCCACAATATAGCCCGGAAATAAATATGGTCTCATGGCTGAACACGGTTTCTGGAACCTCTCCACGGGTGATCCTCATCCACATAGTGGCACATTGTGTCATCAGGTGTTTATCAATTGTGTGATGTCCTGGTGGGGTAGAAAGTCTGTCAGTCAAACCAGATAGCCACTGCTAAACGGCAGCTAGGATTTCAATTGTATAAGTCGGGAAAACAGTTCCAGTAAAAAGACCCACGCATTCTGTTGTATTGGGCATATAGGGCTAGACCTATATTTTATAGACCAATCGGCATTGGGTGGCTGATGTGTTCAGCATCAAACGGGCCGTCATACTTCCCAGAAATGTCCCTGGTACACAGTCAAGGCTGGGTAGACATAAGAGACAATGTTTTTGTCGACAAATGTCCTGATCCACCAGGACCAGACCCACCACCTTACGATCCGCAGACCAGACGGCGAAACGAAGGGAAACAAATCATTTAGCATCACCATCTGTTGTGGTTAATGTCTTCATCTTACCGACTCAGGGTACTCGAACTTCATGCGTTAGCGTTTGTCAGAAACTACGCCTTTACACTTCAAGATTGTTTCTCACCACAGACACGCACGCACTCACGCGCATAACAACATACACACACACGAACACTCACAAATGATAACTAGAGAACTTCTCTTTACACCAGGCTTCTTGTCTGTGATGGTTGTAACCCAGTAGTTTTAAACAAAGGTTATCTTGTCACTACTAGTCTATAATTGCCACACTTATTTCCTTGAATCTAGGTTAACCTGCGTCAGTGTGAAAGCACAGCACAGCAAGAAATCATAGTTCTTTAGCTAATACATTCTGTTTTTTCTACAGCTTGATCAGAGTTTGTTTTCCGACAACGCCATTACAATAAAGTTCAGTAAAAGTGTTTTATTTATATCATCAAAGGAGGGGGGGGGGAAAGGGGGGGGGGAAGGGGGGGGGGAGACACAACGAAAGGGGAGATAATCTGCTGATCTTCGATTCCTTTCTCAATATGTCAGTCTGAAACCTCGACATCCAACACAGCTTCTTGGCACCACATTGATTAACTTTCTCCCAGTTATTATTTCTACGTGGCTAAAGAATATTTCACTGTTTATAAAAACAACAGTCTCGCGCCATTCCGCGCCCATCTTGCCTTGGCAGGGGAATATTTATAGCGGTAATTTGCGCAGCCTGACAACTCCGCTCCAGGCACCGTAAGAATTCATTATTTCACTTGATTTTCCCTCATAAATTCTCAATTTTTTGCCTATTAATGTCACTTTTTGTGACAAAGAGGAAAAAAAAAAAACAGAAGGCTGAATCTGATCTCATTATGCCAGCAGCTGTCCCACTGGTTGTCTGCTTTGAAAAAAAAAATAAAAAACTATATTAAAAAAAAAAATAATTTAATTCAACATTCATGGTGTTAAAACAATTGTTCACGTTGGCACTTGCTGAAACGCTCCCCTAAAAATATAAATATGAAATAATATGAGATGAACGTCCCATTGAGATTTGTCATTCCGATATTTTTATACATCTTCCACATCTCCGGGTAGTTTTGCTGCAAGCAACTTCTGTTTCTTCTAGACAAGCAAACTCAGTTACACATGCAATAATTGCCGCTTGTTTCAGGGGCGGTAACTTAAATATGTCGTTGCCCAAATGTTCTGTAGCTGTCTATGAGCTAGGCAGACGTCACCATAAGGCAAGCCTAGAAAGTATTGTGAACAAAATATGTCATTTTTGTACAGTTTTCTTTTTTTTTTTATGTATCACTTTCGAGTTGTCAGTGCTGTCATGTGTTTTCCGTATTCTTAAGGGACCGGCAGTAGTGTCAGGTATTTATTTTGGTAGCATTTAGAGGCCGTGTGTGATGTAGGTGTTTATGTGATGTAGGTGTTTATGTGATGTAGGTGTTTATGTGATGTAGGTGTTTATGTGATGAAAGTGTTTATGTTGCTGAATCCCTTAGAGAGTTTGAGACAATGATAGCATACGCGTTTGTTAACATTAGCTTGAAGAATATTTTTTTAAAACAAATTTGTATTGGTGGTCCAGTGAGGCCCTCTCTCATGTAACATAATGGGAACGTGACCCAGTGAAGCCCTCTCTCATGTAACATAATGGGAACGAGACCCAGTAAAGCCCTCTCTCATGTAACATAATGGGAACGTGACCCAGTGAAGCCCTCTCTCATGTAACATAATGGGAACGACACCCAGTGAAGCCCTCTCTCATGTAACATAATGGGAACGAGACCCAATGAAGCCCTCTCTCATGTAACATAATGTGAACATGACCCAGTGGAGCGCTCTCTCATGTAACATAATGGGAACGTGACCCAATGAAGCCCTCTCTCATGTAAGATACTGGGAACGTGACCCAGTGAAGCCCTCTCTCATGTAACATATTGGAAATGTGACCCAGTGAAGCCCTCTCTCATGTAACATATTGGAAATGTGATATCTGAAAGATTTTCTGACTGCTGCAACATACATTATCATTAACAACAGTGCACGTCGAATACGGAAGCTAAAGATATAATCAGTCAGTATCAACAGTTTCTAAAGTAAAGTTCTCTATTGCGTCACAGTGGAAGTAAGTGTGAAGACTCGGGTATAACTTGGTGTGACTAGACGCCACAAAAAGGTATGGAAAGAGTTAGCGGCCGTTGTGGACCAAGCTAAGATAATGGCTTATGCGAGGGCCAGTCCTACCGTCGTCCCCGTGCGCTTCCTCAAGGCTGGGCAGATTTATAGAGGTGTATTCAACCAGTTCGCATACGCTCCATCGATGCTTGACTGTGCGAGGGACTGGTTACTGGCGGTTGACCTGCCTGGTCACGAAAAGTACCTAGAGTTAATCTGGAAGACCGGCCTGCAACCCTAATCTGGAAGACCGGCCTGCAACCCGATATAGTTCTACACTCTGCAGAGAAACGACAGCCTATCAGTGACCTTCGCGGCTGGCCTGAGGAGAGACGAAACGTACACAATAAGAATCTTCGCCGTCGAGGTAGGCGCTAGAAGTCTTGTCTCCACTTATATTTTCAATGTGATAAAGCAATTGGGCTTGAATGGAAATGAGCTCAAGCGAGCACTAAAATAACAGCGAGGCTACGGAGAGGGCCTCGAGCTGGCTTTGGACACAACGGAACGTCGTGGGGGACGGCCCTCGGTAGGCTGGTCCAGGTATCTAGTCAAAAAGGGGTCTTATCCCTAAAACTCCATCGTGTCCGAGTTGTCTGCCACTGTCCCTCTGCCATTTGCCTACAAAGTCTAACATGTGTCCGATAAACCAACCGTAAGCTTGCCACCTGGTCGTCCAGGTATGCTGACTGCTCTAATATGCTACCGCAGCGGCTATGTAAATAAACTTTGAATCTCACAGTACCTGTTGTATACTCACAAATTTCGTCTTTTCCCTGTATGAAAACATCGGGTAATACGTGCAGCAGGAGCAGATCAAGCCTGAGCTTCACAAACTCAGGTGGGCCCACCCTCTGAAATTGTCTTGGAGCTCGTGGGCTGAAACAGTTGTGGACGAGGGATCACTTCTACTGAGGCTTGGAAGTGTCCTGTTGTACGTGCTCCCCTGTGGAGCTTCGACCTATCTTATTGGTCAGCAAGTTAAATATTGCTCTCACGGATTACTGTCCCTGTGACACAGACAACGTGACTGCTAAACACATCCTGCATGCCTGTTCAGCATAGCAGGGTTAGAACACTTGAAGAAGAATAAGACAAAGAAGAAGAAGAACGAACGAACGAACGAACGAACGAACGAACGAACGAACTTTATTTTCAAAGGGTCACAAATTGGGCACGCAGGCCCGTCTTACATTCGGCCCTTCCAAACACCCGTCTTTCACACTACAGCTGTATTTTATCAATAAGCGTGCTATATTTATATGATAATATGCATTTTATGAATATCACAAAAAAAAAAAAAAAAAAAAAAGCATGGGTGGTAAAATGCATGCACACACACACACCCATATCCCCACTCACTTACACACACATAAAGAAGAAGAAGAAGAAGAAGAAGAAGAAGAAGAAGAAGAAGAAGAATGCTGCTAAAAGCAGTAAAGGGAATAATAGATCTGTATATTATAATTGCTTTGATATTTAATGAGTGGCTAACATCACAGATTGACGTCTAGTGGGTGGCTAAGATCAGAAATAGACGACTGTAGTATGTACTAGACGTCTAGTGAGTGGCTAAGATCAGAAATAGACGACTGTAGTATGTACTAGACGTCAAGTGAGTGTTTAGTGCGGACGGACCCGGCCTGGAGTTACGGCTGTTAATGTCAAGATGACACTCTGCAAGTGAGAATCTGTGTATCGTGCTTTGAACCTCAATCTTTCTGAGACAAACTGGGATATTATCTAAAACCCCTTAACAATGAAACCTCACCCAGTGTTACTGTGTGAATATCACACTACTGATCAGTAATTCAGTACACAATCGCCAGAGTGTCATGATTTTAAGGAAGAAAACTGGTTGGTTTCATATTACTGTTTCCCTTTTTATTCAGTGAACATTGTACATGTTTCCGTTCATATATTCCTGTATATTCAGTGAACATTGTACATGTTTCCGTTCATATATTCCTGTATATTCAGTGAACATTGTACATGTTTCTGTTCATATATTCCTGTATATTCAGTGAACATTGTATATGTTTCTGTTCATATATCCCTGTATATTCAGTGAACATTGTATATGTTTCCGCTCATATATTCCTGTATATTCAGTGAACATTGTACATGTTTCTGTTCATATATCTCTGTATATTCAGTGAACATTGTACATGTTTCCGCTCATATATCCCTGTATATTCAGTGAATATTGTATATGTTTCCGCTCATATATTCCTGTATATTCAGTGAACATTGTATATGTTTCCGTTCATATATCCCTGTATATTCAGTGAACATTGTATATGTTTCTGTTCACATATTCCTGTATATTCAGTGAACATTGTATATGTTTCCGCTCATATATCCCTGTATATTCAGTGAACATTGTATATGTTTCCGTTCATATATCCCTGTATATTCAGTGAACATTGTATATGTTTCTATTTGCACATCCCTATGTATTCAGTGAACAATGTAAATGTTTCTGTTCATACGTCTTTTATATATTCAGTAAACAGTTTTTACATTTTAGTTCATATGAGCCTATATTGTCGCTATTTGTTTTTTCATGTTTCTATTCATGTGTAGAAGATCCAGAAAACTGTCACTCAAATCACGCGAGAGACACAAAACAAATATTTTAAACCATGACACTGGGCTGCAACCCGGTAAAAGAAAAGAAGACAATAGATAGATAGATAGATTCATGTGTAACAATTTATTTAATGACACGATTCGATATCTCTCTCAATATACATTTCCATGTGTTTAATTGAATATGTATATGTTTCCGTTCTCATATTGGCGTATGTTTAATGAAATGTGTTTATGTCTCTGTTAAATATTCCCATACTCGGAGAAATCTCTCAATCCCTCTAATTCTGTCGGTGCTTTGCAAATTCTAATCCTTTTTTTTTTCCAGGTTATTTCACAAATTGTACACATTCCTGATGCTCTTCTATCGCAGACAGATTTGGCATTCATTCTATCGATCAAAATATTAAATTTGAGTCTTTCCTAACTTTGAACCAGTTAATTTCTTCATACTGCAAGTTTCCGCAGAAGCGCCCTCACGACGCGGGTACAAATGGTTCGGTTGTTAAGTGCAATTTTCCACGAGACAAAACGGGATCCATTTTGTAGCCGACTGAGTTCCTAGAATTTCTCCGCCTGGTCGCACCCACTTAGTCCTAACTGTGGATTAGTTCCCACCCGTTCCTCTTCATTAGGCCCATTGAGTGAGTGCCGACTGAAGACATCGTCCCAGTTCCGACACTTTAGTCTGTGACAGAGGTTATTTCAATGCTGGCATCTGTCGCGAGGGCGTTCTTTTCTGTTCGATTTCTTCATCTGGACTTTCGTTTCTTCTTTTGGACTTCCATTTCTTTTTTAAGTCTTTCGTTTCTTCTTTTTGACTCCAGTTTCTTCATTTGCATTTCCGTTTTTTGTCTTTCGGACTCCCGTTTCTACTTTTAAACTTCCGTTTCTTCTTTTGGATTTCGGTTTCTTCTTTTGGACTCTGTTTCTACTTTTAAACTTCCGTTTCTTCCTGTGGACTTCCGTTTCTTCTTGGTGTGGTTTACAAAAGGCAGCAACTGGTAATCATTACGATGACAGGTGCCACATTCATTATCATTGTCATCATTACAATCACCATTATCATTATCAACGCCACGGATGTTGCCTTCATCATCACGGTCATCATACCCATCATCTCTTCCCTTCACGTTCCGTTTTTATCATTTAAGGTTTCGCTTCTTGCTCTTCTGGCTCCTTCAGCCATAAACAGGGTTTATAAAAAAGTAAAGGACCCTTTTCCTTCAGGCGTATTGGGCATATAGGGCTAGACCTATATTTTATAGACCAATCGGCACTTGGTGGGTGATGTTGTCAGCACCACGCCAACCGCCTTTACTTCCCGGGACTTTACCTTGCACTCGTTTAAAGCGGCGTTGACCTGGGGAAAAAGGTTACTGTTGAAAAAAGTCTGGCTCCGTTAGGACCCGAACCCACGACCTTCCGATCTACAGGCCAGTGTCTAGTCGCTACACCACGGCGGCTCACAAACAGGATGCCTAGCGTCTCTGTAAGTCACCAAACTATTTAATTGGATGTCTTTGTGTTATATGTTGCATTAATAATCGACATCATAGCACTCAGGACACCCCCATAAGCGCTATGTCCCCGTCTTTAACAGCAAACGAAAAGTTCCAGTCTCGATGGCACCAGTAACTGTATGATTATATATCCGTCTCGCCCTACCCTTCAGTGTTAAGCGTCCGTCAGATTTACTAGTAACTACTCGAAGCGCCACTCTCCTCACTTCGTAATGATCTTTTTGCGCTTGCGCACTGTCCCCTCGCTCCCAGAGGGACACCACAACGTCTAGTTTGTCATAGACCAGTGTTGTGCAGAACCGGCCAGTCTATCTGCCTGCTTATTTCCCAACACACCCGCATGACTTGGAGAGAATATCTAAAGGATGCTAACTACCCGGGACCTCTGAAGCAATGCTTGTCAGTCTGCAAGGATCATGCCTGTCTTCACCTTTCTCAACATGCTCGGTAAGTCAGTGAAAATTACGGCATTTGTGTACTGCTGATTCTCAAGCCAGCGGAAGACAGCAGTGACTGCCTCCACCTCCATTCTCAAAATGGAAGTTGTGATATCATATGCCAGACTTTGTTGCCCTAGGCGACATCAAGTCGCTTTCGCTGTGAACCCTATGCACTTCGTCTGTCCCTCAACGCAGAGCCATCTATACAGATAATCACATCATTTGGGCAGGAATTGTCATTAATCATTTGATAAACCGATTCTGCAGTGCCAGCTGGCCAGTCCCTGCACCCAAAAGTGATAAGGCCCCTACACAATGTGAAACTTGCTCGGACACTTTGGCCCAACCCTCACCTCGCACAGATTTATCAAGCCTGCCCACAAGTCTAAAACCTGCTCGGACACTTTCGCCCAACCCTCACCTCGCACAGATTTATCAAGCCTGCACACAAGGCTGAAACTTGCTCGGACACTTTGGCCCAACCCTCACCTCGCACAGATTTATCAAGCCTGCCCACAAGTCTGAAACTTGCTCGGACACTTTGGCCCAACCCTCACCTCGCACAGATTTATCAAGCCTGCCCACAAGTCTGAAACTTGCTCGGACCCTTTGGCCCAACCCTCACCTCGCACAGATTTATCAAGCCTGCCCACAAGTCTGAAACTTGCTCGGACACTTTGGCCCAACCCTCACCTCGCACAGATTTATCAAGCCTGCCCACAAGTCTGAAACTTGCTCGGACCCTTTGGCCCAACCCTCACCTCGCACAGATTTATCAAGCCTGCCCACAAGTCTGAAACTTGCTCGGACACTTTGGCCCAACCCTCACCTCGCACAGATTTATCAAGCCTGCCCACAAGTCTGAAACTTGCTCGGACACTTTGGCCCAACCCTCACCTCGCACAGATTTATCAAGCCTGCCCACAAGTCTGAAACTTGCTCGGACACTTTGGCCCAACCCTCACCTCGCACAGATTTATCAAGCCTGCCCACAAGTCTGAAACTTGCTCGGACACTTTGGCCCAACCCTCACCTCGCACAGATTTATCAAGCCTGCCCACAAGTCTGAAACTTGCTCGGACACTTTGGCCCAACCCTCACCTCGCACAGATTTATCAAGCCTGCCCACAAGTCTGAAACTTGCTCGGACACTTTGGCCCAACCCTCACCTCGCACAGATTTATCAAGCCTGCCCACAAGTCTGAAACTTGCTCGGACACTTTGGCCCAACCCTCACCTCGCACAGATTTATCAAGCCTGCCCACAAGTCTGAAACTTGCTCAGACACTTTGGCCCAACCCTCACCTCGCACAGATTTATCAAGCCTGCCCACAAGTCTGAAACTTGCTCGGACACTTTGGCCCAACCCTCACCTCGCACAGATTTATCAAGCCTGCACACAAGGCTGAAACTTGCTCGGACACTTTGGCCCAACCCTCACCTCGCACAGATTTATCAAGCCTGCCCACAAGTCTGAAACTTGCTCGGACACTTTGGCCCAACCCTCACCTCGCACAGATTTATCAAGCCTGCCCACAAGTCTGAAACTTGCTCGGACACTTTGGCCCAACCCTCATCTCTCACAGATTTATCAAGCCTGCCCACAAGTCTGAAACTTGCTCGGACACTTTGGCCCAACCCTCACCTCGCACAGATTTATCAAGCCTGCCCACAAGTCTGAAACTTGCTCGGACACTTTGGCCCAACCCTCATCTCGCACAGATTTATCAAGCCTGCCCACAAGTCTGAAACTTGCTCGGACACTTTGGCCCAACCCTCACCTCGCACAGATTTATCAAGCCTGCCCACAAGTCTGAAACTTGCTCAGACACTTTGGCCCAACCCTCACCTCGCACAGATTTATCAAGCCTGCCCACAAGTCTGAAACTTGCTCGGACACTTTGGCCCAACCCTCACCTCGCACAGATTTATCAAGCCTGCCCACAAGTCTGAAACTTGCTCGGACACTTTGGCCCAACCCTCATCTCGCACAGATTTATCAAGCCTGCCCACAAGTCTGAAACTTGCTCGGACACTTTGGCCCAACCCTCACCTCGCACAGATTTATCAAGCCTGCCCACAAGTCTGAAACTTGCTCGGACACTTTGGCCCAACCCTCATCTCTCACAGATTTATCAAGCCTGCCCACAAGTCTGAAACTTGCTCGGACACTTTGGCCCAACCCTCACCTCGCACAGATTTATCAAGCCTGCCCACAAGTCTGAAACTTGCTAACACTTTGGCCCAACCCTCACCTCGCACAGATTTATCAAGCCTGCCCACAAGTCTGAAACTTGCTCGGACACTTTGGCCCAACCCTCACCTCGCACAGATTTATCAAGCCTGCCCACAAGTCTGAAACTTGCTCGGACACTTTGGCCCAACCCTCATCTCGCACAGATTTATCAAGCCTGCCCACAAGTCTGAAACTTGCTCGGACACTTTGGCCCAACCCTCACCTCGCACAGATTTATCAAGCCTGCCCACAAGTCTGAAACTTGCTCGGACACTTTGGCCCAACCCTTATCTCTCACAGATTTATCAAGCCTGCCCACAAGTCTGAAACTTGCTCGGACACTTTGGCCCAACCCTCACCTCGCACAGATTTATCAAGCCTGCCCACAAGTCTGAAACTTGCTCGGACACTTTGGCCCAACCCTCACATCGCACAGATTTATCAAGCCTGCCCACAAGTCTGAAACTTGCTCGGACACTTTGGCCCAACCCTCACCTGGGACAGATTTATCAAGCCTGCATACATGTCTGATTGTGTCTTCAGCTTGCTCCATCCAAGACCTTCCTCTTTTTAGTCTGTGACCTTAAGATCTATCCAGGGCTTCATGCAAGAGATGCTTCTTGTATGCAACTACTCTGAGATATGACTTTGCTTGCAGTACTTTGAGCCTATCTACAATAATAGGCAGTGCACGTATAAATGGCATACATACTACCGGGGTATCTCCTGCATATCCCAGAATCAACCGCATGGATTCATTCTGTATGCGCTCAAGTTTCAGAATCTATCACCAACAGGATCACTTGCTGGAACATTGTGAACAACATTCTTTGTTCCTTGTCCATTGCTGCCATAATCTTGAGAGCATTGAGTCCTTTTTGGCATTTCACTACAACTGTCGAAAATGATACCCAGGTACCTCAGTTTGTCGTTGTATGTAATTTAGTATTTGTGTCGACATTTCCCCTTTTGACGTCGTTGCTGATTTGTCTTTTCTGGTCACTCTTGCAACCGTTCTCAGACATTTCATGTTTGTGGTTACAAGTGTTTTTCTTTTTGTGTGACCATTTTTGGCACTGACATCATAGGTTGGGGGCGCGGTTAACATGCTGGTAGAGAGATGGATCTTTGTGCACCGTTATTATCCCTTTTAGATTCTAAAATTGTTTAAAGAAAACACAAGAGCACTATGCTGGAAGCTAAAGAAGATTAAGAAAAAAAAAAAAAAAAAAACAACTGGTGTCGCCAGAAGCTACATGCTGCGGGAATTACTGAGGAGGAGATCTAAGCAGTTTTGGACTGAATCGTTTAATATGCAGTGGGCATAATGTTTCGACTAACTAACTAACCAACCAACCAACCAACCAACCAACCAACCAACTAACTAACTAACTAACTAACTAACTAACTAACTAACTAACTAACTAACTAACTAACTAACTAACTAACTAACTAACTAACTAACTAACTAACTAACTAACTAACTAACTAACTAACTAACTAACTAACTAACTAACTAACTAACTAAGTAACTAACTAACTAAGTAACTAACTAAATAGTTGTAACAGAAACAGATCGCGTCGAAACTGAAGGCTATAAGTTCAAATCCGCATCAAACCGGAGATTGTCCAAAAAAACTTTGGCTGCCACGTCGACCCAGCCTAAAATGGGTAAAGTCATGGGAAGTAAAGGTGGTAGTTGTAATGCTGACCAAATCACCCACCGAGTGGCACTTGATCTATCCATTATAAGTCTAGCACCATACGCGCAACACACCTGGCGTGCAAGAAAGGTCCTTTACATTTTTGGTTACAACAGCAACACTGCTACCATCAAAAACATCAATTTAATAATAATAATAGTTAATAATAATTAATAATAATGATAATAATAAAAATAGTAATAATAATAGTTAATAATAATAATAATAATAATAATAATAATAATAATAATAATAATAATAATAATAATAATAAAGAGATTTTATAAATTATACAACAAATCAATTGAGTATATTAAATGACAAAAGAAAATTAAGTATTTATAATGGTGAATTGGACCACAGAATGACAAACCGCAAAGCGATACTTCATCTTTTAGAGAAAATGGTTCGAATCTTTGTGTGAGGGGTCTTGAACTTTTAAAAGCTGGTTGTGATCTCGATTTGTCGTGGTATAATTGACGATCAATATCCATTACCGTTGGAAGCAAGTAGCGTCATGTTCTGGTAAGCGAGTCTCGCGATTCCTCGTAACGGGAACGCTTTGATCCTCTATTCGTGGTAATTGCCTGGTTTATCCGGGTCTTTTACCACGGGTGGCAAATCTGTTCTAATTTCAGACATTTAATTGATGCCTCGGGGTTTTCGAGTGCTGCAATTTCACTTCCTGGCCCGGGGTCTCTGGCTGAGAATAGGGCCTCAAATGTTCAGTCGTGCCTACACATGGGCCTCCTGTCTGAGGTTCACAATTATATCCAGGAATCTTGCTATTGAAAATAACACATGAGGATTCCCAATCTATGTTGGAAAAATTAAAGGAATAGTATTTAGGTAGAAAGCTGTTAATTAAACATACACACACACACACAAGCACACCCACAAACACAAACATATGCACTCATATTAGAAGTAATATAGGGAGGGGCGCAAGAACATGTGGCCCAACAATCTGTTATCAAACTGTGTAGGAATCGGCTACCAGCGGCCACCATCTCTAGAGATTTGACTAAGTATCGTCTCCCCTCTTTCCATAACCAGGTAGAGCCGTTCTCGTGTGATCTTCTTGGTTTATACGAGTCACAATTTTCAGATATATTCTTAAAGTTATTTGCCGTTGAGCACACATTTATTATTGAAAATAGTAATTGTGCGCTTTGCTAAGGCCCAGACTCCTTAAGCGGCGTGTGTTTCTGGGGCACATAAGGTAGTTGAAGAAAGCAGAACTTACCATGAGCGCCGAAAGAGGCCACTGTGGAGTGTCAGTGTAAGACATTCGGTAAGCACACACATTAGGTGGTCATTCTCAGACAATCACAAACAAGTGGATACAGGCTAGTATCTGTCTGTCTGTCTGTCTGTCTGTCTGTCTGTCTGTCTGTCTGTCTGTCTGTCTGTCTGTCTGTCTGTCTGTCTGTCTGTCTGTCTGTCTGTCTGTCTGTCTGTCTGTCTGTCTGTCTGTCTGTCTGTCTGTCTGTCTGTCTGTCTGTCTGTCTGTCTGTCTGTCTGTCTGTCTGTCTGTCTGTCTGTCTGTCTGTCTGTCTGTCTGTCTGTCTGTCTGTCTGTCTGTCTGTCTGTCTGTCTGTCTGTCTGTCTGTCTGTCTGTCTGTCTGTCATTACTGACTATATTTACCCGTCTTAAAAACCGGCGACTTTGAGATTTTGAACGCTTTTCACAGTTGCATGATCAGCGAGTAAACAGTTGATCCTTCTCCTTATTTGTGGTCAGCGGAACGAGTCACACCGGGAGAAAGATTGGGGCTTTACCACGTCCCATTCCTGAAGACAACCGTAGGTCCATGTAGCCAGCTTTCATTGTAGAGACGCCACTTATTTAAAATTACAAAAAATGACGGGGTCTCGAACCTGAAGAGATAGCGTCGCAAGGCTGGTGCAAGGTGTTCACAGGGAGAATGCAATATTGAAAGCATGACCAAACCATTTCTTGGGTTATCATCATCATCATCATCATCATGTAGCAGATCCTTCGCACACTGTCACTATCATCACAGCTGGCCTGAAAGAAACTCGGTCTCTCACCACATCTCTCGCCTTGCCAACCGTTCTAAACAAGCTGTCGCACTCTTATATCCTGTGCCGTCTTCGTGCTGGTCATCACCTGCCCCTCTTTCCGGCCAATATGCCTTCTGATAGTATTGTTTCCAATCCAGCTTGACATTTGAAATGGCCAAACTCTGTCAGTTTCCGAGACAAGTTGTTTGTTTCTTTCAAATTCTTGCCCACAACAGCAAGCTTTCCCTGACACATGCTCCTCACATTCCACGTCACCAAATTTAGAGTTTACTTCAGTCTGGTGACAAAGCTATCTTTAGTCCGGTCACAAAGTTTTCTTTGGTCTCGTGAAAGAGTTTTCTTTAGTCCGGTGACAAAGTTTTCTTTAGTCCGGCAACAGAATTTTCTTGAAGCCGGTGACAGTTTTCTTTAGTCCGGTAACAGAGTTTTCTTTAGTCCGGTAACAGTTTTCTTTAGTCCGGTGACACTGTTTTATTTAGTCCGGTAAAAGAGTTTTCTTTAGTCCGATTACAAAGTTGTCTTTAGTCAGGTGACAAAGTTTTATTTAGTCCGGTGGCAGTTTTCTTAAGTCCGGTGGCAAAGTTTTCTTTAGTCCAGTAACAGAGTTTTCTTTAGTCCGGTATAATAGTTTTCTTTAGAAGGTAACAGAGCTTTCTTTACTCTGGTAACAAAGTTTTCTTAACTCTGGTGACAAAGGTTTTTTTAAAGTCCGGTAACAGAGTTTTTTTTAAGTCAGGTAACAGAGTTTTCTTTAGTCCAGTAACAGAGTTTTCTTTAGTCCGGTAGCAGAGTTTTCTTTAGTCCGGTAACAGAGTTATCTTTAGTCTGGTACAATAGTTTTCTTTAGTCCGGTGACAGAGTTTTCTTTAGTCCGTTGACAGAGTTTTCTTTAGTCTGGTACAATAGTTTTCTTTAGTCCGGTGACAGAGTTTTCTTTAGGCCGGTGACAAAGTTTTCCACTGAAGTCATTTCTTGATAACGTTGTATTTAATTACACTGGATCACTACAGGAAATTGCCAAGAGGTTTTGAGTGGGAAAAGATTGGACAGAGAAGAAATCAACTTTTGAGAAGCGAAGAAACAATCATTTTAATTTAAATCGAGCGGTAAACAATGCGCGAACTGGAAGAGGTGCTATTTCTGGACTGTCATTAAAAAACCTCTTGCAGTTTTGTTTGATTTTCCTCACAAGAATTAATTAATCGAAAAGTCCGTTGTTTTTTTTTTATTCTTGGGTTCCTTGTGAAAATTTTAGTTATGATTTATGGTTAACGCCTCAAACACGCTAGCTGTCATCACGAGCATGACTGTCGTCTTTATTATCATCTTTATCATCATCATCGTCGTCATCTGATCATCACCATCGTCGTACAGTCAAATAGTGGCTGTCATGAACCAGAAACAAATACACGCGTATATTTGCTCACCATATTTTGATAGCTTCACTTCACTTGACTAAGTTTCCCTGTGGTGTATCTCAGCCTCACAAAACTGCTACTATTTATGCACGTCTATCTTGTTTGGACTTTTTGTAACTATCACTGTCTACAGGTTTGAGAATCAAATAAAATGATGGACTGTCCGCCAGAGTATTGGAGAATGGGATGTAATGATGGTCTTTCCGCTAGAGTATTGGAGAATGGGATGTAATGATGGACTGTCCGCTAGAGTATTGGAGAATGGGATGTAATGATGGTCTTCCGCCAGAGTATTGGAGAATGGGATGTAATGATGGTCTGTCCGCTAGAGTATTGGACAATGGGATGTAATGATGGTCTTTCCGCTAGAGTATTGGAGAATGGGATGTAATGATGGACTGTCCGCTAGAGTATTGGAGAATGGGATGTAATGATGGACTGTCCGCTAGAGTATTGGAGAATGGGATGTAATGATGGACTGTCTGCTAGAGTATTGGAGAATGGGATGTAATGATGGACTGTCCGCCAGAGTATAGGAGAATGGAATGTAATGATGGTCTGTCCGCTAGAGTATTGGACAATGGGATATAATGATGGTCTGTCCGCTAGAGTATTGGAAAATGGGATGTAATGATGGACTGTCTGCTAGAGTATTGGAAAATGGGATGTAATGATGGACTGTCTGCTAGAGTATTGGAGAATGGGATGTAATGATGGTCTGTCCGCTAGAGTATTGGAAAATGGGATGTAATGTTGGACTGTCTGCTTGTGTATAGGAGAATGGGATTTAATGATGGACTGTCTGCTAGAGTATTGGAGAATGGGATGTAATGATGGACTGTCTGCTAGAGTACTCAAGAATGGGATATAATGATGGACTGTCTGCTAGAGTATTGGAGAATGGGATTTAAAGATGGACTGTCTGCTAGAGTATTGGAAACTGCTCTCTGTCTTCATGTAGAACTGTACTGTATCAGTGGTTGTAGTGGAGCTGTACTGTATCAGTAGTTGAAGTTGAGCTGTACTGTATCAGTGATTGTAGTGGAGCTGTACTGTATCAGTAGTTGTAGTGGAGCTGTACTGTATCAGTAGTTGTAGTGGAGCTGTACTGTATCAGTGATTGTAGTGGAGCTGTACTGTATCAGTGGTTGTAGTGGAGCTGTACTGTATCAGTGGTTGTAGTGGAGCTGTACTGTATCAGTGGTTGTAGTGGAGCTGTACTGTATCAGTAGTTGTAGTGGAGCTGTACTGTATCAGTGGTTGTAGTGGAGCTGTACTGTATCAGTGATTGTAGTGGAGCTGTACTGTATCAGTGATTGTAGTGGAGCTGTACTGTATCAGTGATTGTAGTGGAGCTGTACTGTATCAGTGGTTGTAGTGGAGCTGTACTGTATCAGTGGTTGTAGTGGAGCTGTACTGTATCAGTGGTTGTAGTGGAGCTGTACTGTATCAGTAGTTGTAGTGGAGCTGTACTGTATCAGTGGTTGTAGTGAAGCTGTACTGTATCAGTGGTTGTAGTGGAGCTGTACTGTATCAGTAGTTGTAGTGGAGCTGTACTGTATCAGTGGTTGTAGTGGAGCTGTACTGTATCAGTGATTGTAGTGGAGCTGTACTGTATCAGTGGTTGTAGTGGAGCTGTACTGTATCAGTGATTGTAGTGGAGCTGTACTGTATCAGTGATTGTAGTGGAGCTGTACTGTATCAGTGATTGTAGTGGAGCTGTACTTTATCAGTAATTGTGGTGGAGCTGTACTGTATCAGTGATTGTAGTGGAGCTGTACTGTATCAGTGGTTGTAGTGGAGCTGTACTGTATCAGTGATTGTAGTGGAGCTGTACTGTATCAGTGATTATAGTGGAGCTGTACTGTATCAGTGGTTGTAGTGGAGCTGTACTGTATCAGTGATTGTAGTGGAGCTGTACTGTATCAGTAGTTGTAGTGGAGCTGTATTGTATCAGTAGTTGTAGTGGAGCTGTACTGTATCAGTGGTTGTAGTGGAGCTGTATTGTATCAGTAATTGTAGTGGAGCTGTACTGTATCAGTGATTGTAGTGGAGCTGTACTGTATCAGTGGTTGTAGTGGAGCTGTACTGTATCAGTGGTTGTAGTGGAGCTGTACTGTATCAGTGATTGTAGTGGAGCTGTACTGTATCAGTGATTGCAGTGGAGCTGTACTGTATCAGTAATTGTAGTGGAGCTGTACTGTATCAGTGATTGTAGTGGAGCTGTACTGTATCAGTAGTTGTAGTGGAGCTGTACTGTATCAGTAGTTGTAGTGGAGCTGTACTGTATCAATGATTGTAGTGGAGCTGTACTGTATCAGTAGTTGTAGTGGAGCTGTACTGTATCAGTAGTTGTAGTGGAGCTATACTGTATCAGTGATTGTAGTGGAGCTGTACTGTATCAGTGATTGTAGTGGAGCTGTAGTGGAGCTGTACAGTAGTTGTAGTGGAGCTGTACTGTATCAGTAGTTGTAGTGGAGCTGTACTGTATCAGTGATTGTAGTGGAGCTGTACTGTATCAGTAGTTGTAGTGGAGCTGTACTGTATCAGTAGTTGTAGTGGAGCTGTACTGTATCAGTGATTGTAGTGGAGCTGTACTGTATCAGTAGTTGTAGTGGAGCTGTACTGTATCAGTAGTTGTAGTGGAGCTGTACTGTATCAGTGATTGTAGTGGAGCTGTACTGTATCAGTAGTTGTAGTGGAGCTGTACTGTATCAGTGATTGTAGTGGAGCTGTACTGTATCAGTGATTGTAGTGGAGCTGTACTGTATCAGTGATTGTAGTGGAGCTGTACTGTATCAGTAGTTGTAGTGGAGCTGTACTGTATCAGTGGTTGTAGTGGAGCTGTACTGTATCAGTGATTGTAGTGGAGCTGTACTGTATCAGTAGTTGCAGTAAAGCTGTACTGTATCAGTGATTGTAGTGGAGCTGTACTGTATCAGTGGTTGTAGTGGAGCTGTACTGTATCAGTAGTTGTAGTGGAGCTGTACTGTATCAGTAGTTGTAGTGGAGCTGTATTGTATCAGTAATTGTAGTGGAGCTGTATTGTATCAGTGGTTGTAGTGGGCCTGTACTGTATCAGTGATTGTAGTGGAGCTGTACTGTATCAGTGATTGTAGTAGAGCTGTATTGTATCAGTGATTGTAGTGGAGCTGTACTGTATCAGTGGTTGTAGTGGAGCTGTACTGTATCAGTAATTGTAGTGGAGCTGTATTGTATCAGTATTTGTAGTGGAGCTGTACTGTATCAGTAGTTGTAGTGGAGCTGTACTGTATCAGTGGTTGTAGTGGAGCTGTATTGTATCAGTAATTGTAGTGGAGCTGTACTGTATCAGTAGTTGTAGTGGAGCTGTACTGTATCAGTGGTTGTAGTGGAGCTGTACTGTATCAGTAATTGTAGTGGAGCTGTACTGTATCAGTAGTTGTAGTGGAGCTGTACTGTATCAGTGATTGTAGTGGAGCTGTACTGTATCAGTAATTGTAGTGGAGCTGTACTGTATCAGTAGTTGTAGTGGAGCTGTACTGTATCAGTGGTTGTAGTGGAGCTGTACTGTATCAGTGGTTGTAGTGGAGCTGTACTGTTTCAGTGGTTGTAGTGGAGCTGTACTGTATCAGTGATTGTAGTGGAGCTGTACTGTATCAGTAGTTGCAGTAAAGCTGTACTGTATCAGTGATTGTAGTGGAGCTGTACTGTATCAGTGGTTGTAGTGGAGCTGTACTGTATCAGTGATTGTAGTGGAGCTGTACTGTTTCAGTGGTTGTAGTGGAGCTGTACTGTATCAGTGATTGTAGTGGAGCTGTACTGTATCAGTGATTGTAGTGGAGCTGTATTGTATCAGTGATTGTAGTGGAGCTGTATTGTATCAGTAGTTGTACTGGAGCTGTACTGTATCAGTGATTGTAGTGGAGCTGTATTGTATCAGTAGTTGTAGTGGAGCTGTATTGTATCAGTGATTGTAGTGGAGCTGTACTGTATCAGTAGTTGTAGTGGAGCTGTACTGTATCAGTGATTGTAGTAGAGCTGTACTGTATCAGTGATTGTAGTGGAGCTGTATTGTATCAGTATTTGTTGTGGAGCTGTATTGTATCAGTAGTTGTAACGAGCTGTACTGTATCAGTGATTGTAGTGGAGCTGTACTGTATCAGTAGTTGTAGTGGAGCTGTACTGTATCAGTGATTGTAGTGGAGCTGTACTGTATCAGTAATTGTAGTGGAGCTGTACTGTATCAGTGATTGTAGTAGAGCTGTACTGTATCAGTGATTGTAGTAGAGCTGTACTGTATCAGTGATTGTAGTGGAGCTGTACTGTATCAGTGATTGTAGTGGAGCTGTACTGTATCAGTAATTGTAGTGGAGCTGTACTGTAT
Source organism: Candidula unifasciata (assembly GCA_905116865.2). Classification (NCBI taxonomy): domain Eukaryota; kingdom Metazoa; phylum Mollusca; class Gastropoda; order Stylommatophora; family Geomitridae; genus Candidula; species Candidula unifasciata. The sequence continues at coordinate 276,250 of CAJHNH020000201.1, read as the reverse complement.
CAGTGAGTGTAGTGGAGCTGTACTGTATCAGTAATTGTAGTGGAGCTGTACTGTATCAGTGATTGTAGTGGATCTGTACTGTATCAGTGATTGTAGTGGAGCTGTACTGTATCAGTAATTGTAGTGGAGCTGTACTGTATCAGTGAGTGTAGTGGAGCTGTACTGTATCAGTAATTGTAGTGGAGCTGTACTGTATCAGTAATTGTAGTGGAGCTGTACTGTATCAGTGATTGTAGTAGAGCTATACTGTATCAGTGATTGTAGTAGAGCTGTACTGTATCAGTGATTGTAGTGGAGCTGTACTGTATCAGTGATTGTAGTGGAGCTGTACTGTATCAGTAATTGTAGTGGAGCTGTACTGTATCAGTGAGTGTAGTGGAGCTGTACTGTATCAGTGAGTGTAGTGGAGCTGTACTGTATCAGTGGTTGTAATGGAGCTGTACTGTATCAGTGGTTGTAATGAGCTATATTGTATTAGTGGTTTTAATGAAGCTGTACTGCATCACTGGTTTAATTTGTTACTCTACAAGGCTACCGGAATTAGGGCTTTGAATCAATGGCTAGTAACTTACATCAGAACACATAAGATCGAGGATGACCGAGAGAAGAAAATGCCATTATTCTTTAACACAGCAGATTTATCTGAAGCCACCAGACTTGCTAAATAGGTCACAGTTACCAGATTTGTCGAATGAAAAGTCTCCAATTCTGGTCTGAGTCTCCCAGCTGTAATCACGACAGACACCCAGAGAATAGAGAGTAAGCGTCAGATTGCTGCCCTTTAGTGGATGGTGAAGTAGATGGATGGATCTGTCTCTGTGATCCATTTTGTGCGGTATGTGACCACACTTGCCACAGTCTGCCCATTGTAAACTGACTAGACAATGGAGAAAGATAAGTGTGTCAGTCGGATGTATAGATCAATCTATTGGTGTGCACTTATTGACACTTATTGACACGCAGACAGCTCGGGAGGGGGGGGGGGGGGGGTAGGGGAGGGGGGAGGGGAAGGGGGTTGGAGTAAAATTCAGACGTACGGAATAAATGAATAAATAGATGTTACAGGACTATACGCTACACCAAACGGGTGTGGCCGATACAGGCTCAGCAGTAATGAGTTCTCTGTAGGATGAACGGGGTATCTGGCATTTTACATGTTGGCCCGCCTCCCAAATCAAGATGTTTCTAATTTTAGGGTAATAAACCTGTAAGGGGCAGCTAGGTGGCGAAAGGAAAGAAGGAATAAGAAAGACAGTAGGTTTCTTTACAACCGTAGTAGGCTCCAGAAAAAGTTTTGTTCATGGTTAAATAATTGAATTGCGTTTCTGAGTTTTAAAAAGTCCAGAGCTAAGTTTTACTGCACCGCGCTTGAAACCATATATCATTGTATACCTTGCTGTCATGACTTCACTGTTTACCTCTATTATAGATTGTTAATGAGGCTTATGTTGACTCGCTTTTCATTGACAGTCTCTCGGAGCCCCTGTATTTGCCCCCTCCCCTCCCCCCCCCACGTGACTATTGAATACGTTCTATATCCACATTTCTAGAGCCTCGATCACATACACAAAGAGTGCATTGCCGTAATAACATTACAGAGAGATATTTGTCTGGAGATCAGACAGACTTTTCAACACAACAGACACCTTATATCTTCTCTGCGCGAGTCCACCGGCCATTTCAATCTATAAGCCTTGATATGGCACACACATGCCTTGATATGGCACACACAGTCCTTGATATGGCACACACAGTCCTTGATATGGTACACACAGTCCTTTATATGGCACACACATGCCTTGATATGGCACACACAGTCCTTGATATGGCACACACAGTCCTTGATATGGCACACACAGTCCTTTATATGGAACACACATGCCTTGATATGGCACACACATGCCTTGATATGGCACACACATGCCTTGATATGGCACACAGAAGCCTTGATATGGCACACACAGTCCTTTATATGGTACACACAAGCCTCGATATGGCACACACGTGCCTTGATATGGCACACACGTGCCTTGATATGGCACACACATGCCTTGATATGGCACACACAGTCCTTGATATGGCACACACAAGCCTTGATATGGCACACACATGCCTTGATATGGCACACACAGTCCTTTATATGGCACACACATGCCTTGATATGGCACACACAGTCCTTGATATGGTACACACATGCCTTGATATGGCACACACGTGCTTTGATATGGCACACACATGCCTTGATATGGCACACACAGTCCTTGATATGGCACACACAGTCCTTGATATGGCACACACAGTCCTTTATATGGTACACACAAGCCTCGATATGGCACACACGTGCCTTGATATGGCACACACATGCCTTGATATGGCACACACATGCCTTGACATGGCACACACAAACCTTGATATGGCACACACGTGCCTTTAATATAGCACACACATGCCTTGATATGGCACACACAAAACTTGATATGGTACACACAAACCTTGATATGGCACACACATGCCTTGATATGGCACACACAAGCCTTGATATGGCACACACAAACCTTGATATGGCACACACAAACCTTGATATGGCACACACAAACCTTGATATGGCACATACAAACCTTGATATGGCACATATTTGTCGCTGTATCTGGCCATGTTACAGCTTAATATGCCCGGCTATGAACTGAGAACCCTATTGTTTGTGTCTTCTTTGTTATAATCCACAACGGGGAAACATGGCTTTGAATTTGCGAACATGTCTGCAGAATATCCTGCTCTGGCATACAGAGTCGGGAAACAAGCAGAGACGTACTAAAGATATACAGATGTGGAGCTAAATGTATTCACTCATCAGAGAGCCATTTATGACTTCTCTCGGATGAACATAACCGCCGGGAAACATAAAACTGTTCATAAAATGGCCAAGTAACATCTTGTTTACTGCGCACTTTATTGGGAGTTCCCGCTGTCGTGCCCATGACATAATGATCGCTGTTGCTATGGGCGCCCGGCTGGTGTCCCACTACTATCCTCCAATCAATGTCCGCCCTGTCTGATATGTGTCATACCAGTTTGCGCGATTATTTGGATACATCTCTGCTTGTCCTGTTTTTTTATTTTTTATTTCTTCAGTCCTTCTTCTGTGCCACTGTGGTTGTTTGCCTGTCTGATTGTCCATATGTCTGCCACTCTGTGTGTCTGTATATCTGTGTGTGTGTGTGTGTGTGTGTGTGTGTGTGTGTGTCCCGTTGTGCGTATTTCCAGTTGTGTGTCCATTCAGTTGTATATTTATCTTAATTTTTGTGAATTTGTGTACATTTATATATACATATGGCTACTGTGTCAGGACATACAAGCGGGTGGCGTAACACAGGCGCTCTACATCTGCGTACACATGACAGCCGTATACGGACGTACTTGGGAGAGGACGACATTACACATCGGCACCGCACCTTTGAGTACACGCTACAGCTGTATGAAGAAGTACTTGGGAGACAATGAGAGTACACATACAGTCACCCTACATCTCAACATACATGACAGTTGTATGAAGAAGTACTTGGGAGACAATGAGAGCACACATACAGTCACCCTACATCTGAACATACATGACAGCTGTATAATGACGTACTTGGGAGACAATGAGAGCACACATACAGTCACCCTACATCTGAACATACATGACAGCTGTATAATGACGTACTTGGGAGACAATGAGAGCACACATACAGTCACCCTACATCTGAACATACATGACAGCTGTATAATGACGTACTTGGGAGACAATGAGAGCACACATAACCGTCACCCTACATCTGAACATACATGACAGCTGTATAATGACGTACTTGGGAGACAATGAGAGCACACATACAGTCACCCTACATCTGAACATACATGACAGCTGTATAATGACGTACTTGGGAGACGATGAGAGCACATAACCGACACCTTACATCTGAACATACGTCACAGCTGTATAATGACGTACTTGGGAGATGATGAGAGAACATAACCGACACCTTACAACTGAACAAACGTGACAGCTGTATAATGACGTACTTGGGAGACGATAAGAGCACATAAACAGACACCCTACATCCGAATATACGTGACAGCTCTATACGGACGTACTTGGGAGACACTCACAGTAAACATAGGCATCCTACATCTACCTACACATGGCTGCTGTATAAAGTACTTGCAAGACAATGAGAGCACACATAGAGCTGCCGCACATATGTGCCGCCCATATGAATGCTGTATAAAGACGTACTTGTGAGACGAAGACAGCACACATACAGGTGCCCCAGAGCGGAATCCATATGAGTGTTGTGTAAGGACTGCTGACATACGTCTGATGTATAAAGACGTAACTGTGATGGCTCCGATACACACAGGCTGCACACACATGGCTTCTCTGTCGAGACTCGGTCTTCTGTCTTCTGAAATCACATTTGACGAAGTGATTAAGCAGATGCAGAAAAGCCTCAAAGCCATAGAAATACTGTGGAAAAACCAGTCCCGCAGAGAATATAAAAGTGCGCTCAAAACCTTTTGGAAAAACAAATCCGCTGCACACAGACTCAGGTTTCTTCATGTTGTTTATTAAATCCCCCTTTTCAACATTTTTTTGGAAGATGTTTTTCTTTCTGCAATTTGCACAGTGGAGCGCCTAGAATTCCTGCAATAAACAAGAACTAGCGGCTATTTTTGTTGCCGGCTTGTCTTTGAGATTGAAACAAAAATATAGCAGAAATATAAAACACAGCCCAAGACAGGGAATAATGTGAATGATTGAGATGGCTGGCTAGGCGGGGTGTGACGGTAGGGTTGGGATCTATGCTTGACCAGTCGTGTGGTAAGAGTGAATGATTGGGCGGATGCTAAACAGAGATGGACATGCCAAATACATGGAGACTGTTCATGGGTCAGTCTAGCGTGCACAGATAGATGGGATGTTGACGCCGAGAAAAAAAAAAGAGACAAATACACAGATATATATATATATATATATATATATATATATATATATATATATATATATATATATATATATATATATATATACAGAGAGAGAGACAGTCAGGAAAGAGAGAGAGAGAGAGAGAGAGACAGGAAAGAGGGAGAGAGAGAGAGAGAGACAGTAGGGGGAGGAGTGGATAGAGACAGTTAGAGAGAGGGAGAGAGAGAGGGGTAGTAATGAGAGACAGATAACTGACAAATGTGAAGAATGGATACTGCAACTTAAAATTATCAAGACAGAAGAATGGCAGCATGAGGCATCATGTAGAAGAGAGTGAAGGAAAGAGATGTACGGGATGTACAGACAAGACATACAACAGACCGACGGTGTTAAAGGTGGGGTCAAAAAGTGGTACAGACAAGACATACAACAGACCGACGGTGTTAAAGGTGGGGTCAAAAAGTGGTACAGACAAGACATACAACAGACCGGCGGTGTTAAAGGTGGGGAAAAAAGTGGTACAGACAAGACATACAACAGACCGACAGTGTTAAAGGTGGGGTCAAAAAGTGGTACAGACAAGACATACAACAGACCGACGGTGTTAAAGGTAGGGTCAAAAAGTGGTACAGACAAGAACACGCCAGCCAAAATGGCGAAAGACGGAGGTAGCTAGGAGTCAGAGAGGTAGCATTACCACTGTGAGTTGCCAGAGAGATAGCGTTAACACTGTGAGTTGTCAGAGAGTAGCGTTAACACCGTGAGTTGCCAGAGAGATAGCGTTAACACTGTGAGTTGTCAGAGAGGTAGCGTTAACACTTTGAGTTGCCAGAGAGGTAGCGTTAAAACTGTGAATTGTCAGGGAGGTAGCGTTAACACTTTAAGTTGTCAGAGATGTAGCGTTAATACTGTGAGTTGCCAGAGAGGTAGCATTGACACTATGAGTTGTCAGAGAGGTAGCGTTACCACTGTGAGTTGTCAGAGAGGTAGCGTTAACACTGTGTGTTGTCAGAGAGGTAGCGTTAACACTATGAGTTGCCAGAGAGGTAGCGTTAACACTATGAGTTGTCAGAGAGGTATCGGTAACACTGTGAGTTGTCAGAGAGGTAGGGTTAACACTGTGAGTTGTCAGAGCGGTAGCGTTACCACTGTGAGTTGCCAGAGAGGTAGCGTTAAAAATATGAGTTGTAAGAGATGTAGCGTTAACACTTTGAGTTGCCAGAGAGGTAGCGTTAAAACTGTGAATTGTCAGAGAGGTAGCGTTAACACTTTAAGTTGTCAGAGATGTAGCGTTAATACTGTGAGTTGCCAGAGAGGTAGCGTTAACACTGTGAGTTGCCAGAGAGGTAGCGTTAACACTGTGAGTTGCTAGAGAGGTAGCGTTAACACTATGAGTTGTCAGAGAGTAGCGTTAACACCGTGATTTGCCAGAGAGGTAGCGTTAACACTATGAGTTGCCAGAGAGGTAGCGTTAACACTATGAGTTGTCAGAGAGTAGCGTTAACACCGTGATTTGCCAGAGAGGTAGCGTTAACACTATGAGTTGTCACAGAGGTAGCGTTAACACTATGAGTTGCCAGAGAAGTAGCGCTGCTGCAAAAATGTAAAAAAGATAGTGTAAAATAGAGTCGAGCGAGGCGTAACAAAGACAAAATTATTTTAGAGAGGTTCAATAGACAAAGTGACGTCAGCTCGTCAGAGAGGTTCAACAGACAAAGGGAGGTTAGCACGTCAGAGAGGTCCCATAGACAAAGGGACGTCAGCACGTCAGAGACGTTCCATAGACAATGGGAAGTCAGCACGTCATTGATGTTCCATAGATAAAGGGACGTCAGCTCGTCAGAATGGTTCCATAGACAAAGGGACGTCAGCTCGTCAGAGACGTTCCATAGACAAAAGGACGTCAGCACATCAGAGAGGTTCCATAGACAAAGAGACGTCAGCTCGTCAGAGAGGTTCAACAGACAAAGGGACGTCAGCACGTCAGACAGGTTCAACAGACAAAGGGACGTCAGCTCGTCAGAGACGTTCCATAGACAAAGGAACGTCAGCTCGTCAGAGACGTGCCATAGACAAAGGGACGTCAGCACGTCAGAGACGTTCCATAGACAAAGGGACGTCAGCACGTCAGAGACGTTTCATAGACAAAGGGACGTCAGCTCGTCAGAGACGTTCCATAGACAAAGGGACGTCAGCTCGTCTGAGTCGTTCCATAGACAAAGAGACGTCAGCACATCAGAGACGTTCCATAGACAAAGGGACGTCAGGGCGTAAGAGATGTTCCATACACAAAGGAACGTCAGGGCATCAGAGAGGTTCCATAGGCAAAGGGACGTTATAACGTCAGAGAGGCCCCATAGAGACGTCAGGGCGTAAGAGAGGTTTCATACATAAAGGAACGTCAGGGCGTCAGAGAGGTTCCATAGATAAATGGACGTCAGGACGTTAGAGATGTACCATAGATAAAGGGACGTCAGATCGTCGGAGAGGTTCCATAGATAAAAAGTCGTCAGTACTGGACACGCATCTAACTATATCACTTAATATATTAATCATAATAATAACGTGAATTGTTATTATTGCACAGCCAAACAAGACTTAAGCCCTCGAAGCCTTTCCCCTCCCCTGAAGCCTCGCTCCTGATAATTTTCTCACGGAGTTAAAAACCTTGTTTGAGGACGTGAAATATAATAATAATATTGCGCTTTCAAACAAGACTTCAACCTGTCGAGTCATCCCTGTCATAGAAAATCTCCCCCCCCCCCCCCCTTTCTTGCTCCCCCTCCCCAACTTTCCTCTCTCCAACCAAAATATTTTTGTCTGTGATGGCGTCACTGATAACCTGGGTTTCTTGCAACATCCCATATTTATGCCAGCTATCTATTATTTCTAATGTTTTAGGCAACTCCACCACATAATCGCACACAAGAAAACAGAGACATAAAAGGCACAATTTGATAGATTTACTCACACTGGCTGATCTGACCTTGCCCCTGTTTACGTGTTTGTTATCGATGTTTATCCAACCCAGTTTCTATTGACAAACCGGGATCGCGCTGGCGATCAAAGCTTCGGTTGAATGCTTCATCTCTTCATAGATAGGATTTCTGTCAGGCCTCATTGATTTCCTCTTTGACATTGTCACAGTGTTGAACTAAAGCAAGATCGGTCGCATCTCAGCATCCGCTAGCTTGTTTCTTGGTGTAGTCAACCATTTGATATGATAAATGGGCAGCTGTCTCTCTCTCTTTCTCTCTCTTTCTCTCTCTCTCTTTCTCTCTCTCTCTCTCTCTCTCTCTCTCTCTCTCTCTCTCTCTCTCTCTCTCTCTGCTCGTATCATATGTGCTTACGTGTATCACGTGTGTCTAATTATCTGATATCTCTGTTTATTCGTATGTTACATATGTCCACTAGCAAGGTAAATGTGTCCATTTGTACGATGTCTATGTTACCTTGTAGGATATATGTGTCTGCTTCTCTAATGTATTTGTCTACATGTGTGCTATATCTATCTGCTTGTATTATATATATGTTTACTTGTGTGCTATATGTATATTTGTCTCAAATATGTCTTTTTGTACGATTTACTTCTACTTGTACCATATATATCTACTTAATGGATATATGTCTACTTGCACTGTGTAAATGTGTTTAATTGTATACGTGTCTATTTGTATGATATATGTATATCTACTTGTATCATATACGTTTCTAATTGTATGATATGCGTATACTTGCATGTGTGTATACTTGCATGTGTGTATACTTGCATGTGTGTATACTTGCATGTGTGTATACTTGCATGTGTGTATACTTGCATGTGTGTATATCGTATTTGTCTTCTTGTATTATATATATGTTTCTCCTTTGACGATATGTGTGGTACCGTGTATGTCATGTATGTCTACTGGTATAATAGAATGCGTCTACTTGTGATATATATATATGTCTGTGTGTATGTCCACTTTAAAGATATGTCTATCTGCTTGTATAATACGTGTATATGATTGTATGATATTTATGTATGCGTGTATGATATTTATGTATGCATGTATGATATTTATGTATGCGTGTAGGATATTTATGTATGCGTGTATGATATTTATGTATGCGTGTATGATATTTATGTATGCATGTATGATATTTATGTATGCATGTATGATATTTATGTATTTTATCTGTAAAATGAATCCACTAAACGGTGAGCAAGAATCTTCGACACGGGACGAAAGCCCTCACAAGAACAAGCAGACTTTTGGACGGAAGCCCTCACAAGAACAAGCAGACTTTGGACGGAAGCCTTTCTGGACATAATCACCATAACAACGACTAGGGGTACCGGTGCAATGAGCTGTGTTCTACTAACTCTGCTTGCTCTGGCTGTTGTCTAGGAGATGATGTGTGTAGTGAATGCTCTTAGCACACATTCTACGTTGACATAACTGGGACAAGCCGACACCGACTAAGCAGCACGATACATCAGTTTATTGACATCTTATCACTGACATGAACGTCCAGTCCTTGTCCTAGGAAACAGCTGTCACACACCACATCACGCAGACTTCAACATGATGGTTTCTCACACAGTCACTGACCAGAGTTTGCACAGATGTATCTGGTTCTTCTCCTTGACATCATACAGACTGGCCTGGCTGGTCTTGGCTTAAAATGAATGTCGTCGTCTGGTTTTCCTCTCACATCAATCAGTCTCGCGTTGGCATTCTCTCAATCAATCTCCCGTCCTTTCACTCCGACAGTTCAACACATACTAACTTGATCAGACTAGGATCTGATCCTATACCTGGAGTTCGTTTCACGTGGCAACACGTGGTTGTCCTTTAATTCCCCGTGGCGACCTGTGGTGGCTATCATCGGGTTCCACGTGATAACTCATGGTCATCACCTATCTTGAAAACCTCGGTTAATCCACGTATCTGGCTTCTCTCGGTATTATTGTTAACTTTCCCCCAACCTTCCCAATCAGGGTGATAATAGCCCTCATTACAACATGAAAAAAAAAAAAAAAAAAAAAAGATATCTGTCTGATTCTATGATATCTGTTTCCAGTTTTATGACAACCGTGTCAACGTTGTGTGTTGTTATGTTTCTACTGTGCGATGCCCATGTCTGCTTGGATATATGCCCCTTTTGTACACATTTGTTTATATGGTAACTCCTGACGCATCTCCTTGAACTCCCTAGTTTTGCAATGGTGTACTCTACCGACGACTCTGTGTTCCTGTGCTCCTCATGGGAGACGAAGAATAGGCAACGTTGGGCTTGGGGTTGGCTATCTCATTCTGTTAGAACACTAGCCGCATAAAGCTACCAGACGTGGACAATTCACATTTAGAAACACGAAACCATCGCAGAATAGCTTCGACATCTGATATAGACAGAATATAATAACTAGCACAGTAGCGCCGACAGACAGCAAACACTGGTTGGGGTAAGGGGGGGGGGGGGGGGGGTGCGTGTAGGGGATCAGAACAGTCCCCTTGCACATGAACTCAGGTAGGTGTCGCTGAATTCAGTAATAATAATAATCTGATTTACTGCCTTATATAAATATAAAAATATATTTGAAGTAAAATGATGTATAAACAAAAGATAAATTTTACGCTGGTCTCTCCATTTACACATCGCTACACACTAGCTCGCTTCTGACTGGGCGGCCTACTGACCACCTCACCCTGATAGGTCGGCCTCGAGCGATCCGACTTTCACACGAGGTCACGGGGATAATCTGCACTCGGCTTGATACCGCGTCTTGTATATTTCACCAAGCCATAGCTTTTAACACTTCTAAAACATTTAGATACTAGGTCTGACACACAACCCCCCGAGAGAGTGACAAAACCTATGTCACAGACCGTCTCTTTCTCGGAAATAAAAACGTAAAGGCAAGAAAACAACAGACTGCGACACCTATAACCTCAACCACGGTAGACTAGTCCAACCAAATTATCAATGGATTTGACCTACAACCGTTGGTGTGTAAATGGGGAGACCATCGTATGAATAACTAAACAAAAACCTAATATAGCTTCTATTGATGGTTGGTGTGTGTGTTAGTGTGTGTGTGTGTGTGTGAGAGAGAGAGATAGAGTGTGTGTGTGTGGGGGTGGGGGGGGGATTATGGGACAGTAGGCAACTTAGTTCTTTTACGCATATACAGTGAGGGAGGGGTGGGGCCTGAGCTCCTTCCGTTCAAAATAGTCGGAAAGAGGGACGGGGGATACTCGTGGTATTTGTGCTCTAGTTTTTAGCTCCAGTCCCAGAGTTGCGACAGTTCGATATCACTGACAGCCTTCAACCCGTCCACATGTTATTGCTCAAAGTTTAGGGAAATTGGACAGGCGTCACAAACTTTAGCTGGGTCAAAGAATTCCTTGACGCCAGACATAATCGAACTCGGGAGAAAGCCGACACGGCTGGGCGAGAAACTATTGACTTGCGCTAGAGCTTTGTTTTCTTTGTTGGCAGATAAAATTGATGTTTCTGTGACGTCAGTCGTTTAATTGTAGACGTAGAGAAAAAATAATTGCACGAGACATGCACGAGTTGCCTGCACGAGTTGCCTGCACGAGTATTTGAGAGAGCACAGTTGCCCATGTCCTGTTTGGCTGGCCCTTATGGAAACAAAAGTTGCCTTCCGGTGTGGAAACATAGACTGATCGGTGTATCCGCCTTCTGTCTAGGTCAGTTACAACTGACCGTCTCATTCTGTGCTGACCAAGTTATCTGAGGTCGTTTAGAGTTTCTGGCTTTATCATCCTCTCTAACGTGGTCTCTCTCATTCTTTTTAACATTGGGTTATTGTATTGTTGTTGTTGAATCTCTCCTCGTTCTCATCCTCTTCCTCTTCTTCCATCTCCTCCTTCTTCTTCTTCTTCTTTTTTTTTCTTCTTCTTCTCCCTCCTCCTTGTTCCCCCTCCTATTTCTTCTTTATCATCAACAAAACTTTGCTCTCAATATAGCTGACAGAGACGACTCTCGTGTCCACATATATGCCCTTTGTGTCTTTAATATTTCATATTGTTTCCTCCACTTGTAGGTTGTGGAACCTCATCAGATAAAAGGCACATATATCGCAGACTAGCTGTAAAAGACTGCTTTACATACCAACCGCCTTTCCTTGTTAGAAGTCTTCTTCATCTTCTTCGCGTTCACCAGCTGTAAACTCTGGCGTAAGGTTCTGGTTGCTCGTCCACTAATGAACTGCAGTCTTGCTCCAGAACCTGAATGTTGCGTGTGCATCAGTTTTACAGATCTCATTTTCTTAAATACAGACTGTTGGCTCCTTGCCTCTCCGGCAGATGCACTCCGACTTCAAAGGAAGCTCCCCAATTAGTCGACTCTTACGACATGCTTTTGGGGAGGCAGTGGGTCTATACTTGTTTCCCCCACAATGGAGCCCCGGAATCCACACGGGGGCTTGTTAGAAGGGATCCAGGATAATGATGATCATTTCAATCATCTATGCTATGTCCACACTCAAGGTAGTCTGCCCCTGCTCTGGGAACCACATATTCTATCAACATATTGATTTTAAACCACTATAACGTTTGGCTTCCAAAAGTATTTCGTTTCTATAGTCAGGACTTTGTAGTTAGTCCAGTTTTCTTTTATATTCACATTTGGTAGAATGAACTATTCTAATCATCTTTATCTTAATTTCAAGAGTCTGAATAGTCCTTTCTGAGTGTTTCAAACAATTCACGATTAACGCTGCTAGGATGACACAGAAAATAGGTCTCATGCGATTTTTGTCAGGGCTAGCGTCTAATGATCTTCGAGTCGTACTTCTTTTCAATATTTCTAATCTCATTAAAAATAATTAGTGCATTGTAACTTGAACAAGGAAGATCAATATTGAGACTTTCGTTTGTTTGTTTGCAACGTAAATTTCTTAATTGCAAGGAAATGCCTTTTAGTGACACCGATTGTTGGTAAGTGTTAGACCATATAGATAAGAGAGAGATGGTGAGTCGATGCTGTCTCCTGTGTGTCTCCATCAGCTAGCGATAACTGAGAGATGGTGAGTCGATGCTGTCTCCTGTGTGTCTCCATCAGCTAGCGATAACTGAGAGACGGTGAGTCGATGCTCTCTACTGTGTGTCTCCATCAGCTAGCGATAACTGAGAGATGGTGAGTCGATGCTGTCTCCTGTGTGTCTCCATCAGCTAGCGATAACTGAGAGATGGTGAGTCGATGCTGTCTCCTGTGTGTCTCCATCAGCTAGCGATAACTGAGAGATGGTGAGTCGATGCTGTCTCCTGTGTGTCTCCATCAGCTAGCGATAACTGAGAGATGGTGAGTCGATGCTGTCTCCTGTGTGTCTCCATCAGCTAGCGATAACTGAGAGATGGTGAGTCGATGCTGTCTCCTGTGTGTCTCCATCAGCTAGCGATAACTGAGAGATGGTGAGTCGATGCTGTCTCCTGTGTGTCTCCATCAGCTAGCGATAACTGAGAGATGGTGAGTCGATGCTGTCTCCTGTGTGTCTCTATCCATCAACTAGAGATAACTGAGAGATTGTCAGTCGATGCTATCTTCTGTGTGTCTCCATCAGCTAGCGATAACTGAGAGATTGTCAGTTAATGCTTTCTCCTGTGTGTCTCCATCAGCTAGAGATAACTGAGAGATGGTCAGTCAATGCTTTCTCCTGTGTGTCTCCATCAGCTAGCGATAACTTAGAGATGGTCAGTCCATGCTGTCTCCTGTGTGTCTCCATCAGCTAGCGATAACTGAGAGATGGTGAGTCGATGCTGTCTCCTGTGTGTCTCCATCAGCTAGCGATAACTGAGAGATGGTGAGTCGATGCTGTCTCCTGTGTGTCTCCATCAGCTAGCGATAACTGAGAGATGGTGAGTCGATGCTGTCTCCTGTGTGTCTCCATCAGCTAGCGATAACTGAGAGATGGTGAGTCGATGCTGTCTCCTGAGTGTCTCTATCCATCAACTAGAGATAACTGAGAGATTGTCAGTCGATGCTATCTTCTGTGTGTCTCCATCAGCTAGCGATAACTGAGAGATGGTCAGTTAATGCTTTCTCCTGTGTGTCTCCATCAGCTAGCGATAACTGAGAGATGGTGAGTCCATGCTGTCTCCTGTGTGTCTCCATTAGCTAGAGATAACTGAGAGATGGTCAGTCAATGCTTTCTCCTGTGTGTCTCCATCAGCTAGCGATAACTTAGAGATGGTCAGTCCATGCTGTCTCCTGTGTGTCTCCATCAGCTAGCGATAACTGAGAGATGGTGAGTCGATGCTGTCTCCTGTGTGTCTCCATCAGCTAGCGATAACTGAGAGATGGTGAGTCGATGCTGTCTCCTGTGTGTCTCCATCAGCTAGCGATAACTGAGAGATGGTGAGTCGATGCTGTCTCCTGTGTGTCTCCATCAGCTAGCGATAACTGAGAGATGGTGAGTCGATGCTGTCTACTGTGTGTCTCTATCCATTAACTAGAGATAACTGAGAGATGGTCAGTCCATGCTGTCTCCTGTGTGTCTCCATCAGCTAGCGATAACTGAGAGATGGTGAGTCCATGCTGTCTCCTGTGTGTCTCCATCAGCTAGCGATAACTGAGAGATGGTCAGTTAATGCTTTCTCCTGTGTGTCTCCATCGGCTAGCGATAACTGAGAGATTGTCAGTCGATGCTATCTTCTGTGTGTCTCCATCAGCTAGCGATAACTGAGAGATGGTCAGTCAATGCTTTCTCCTGTGTGTCTCCATCAGCTAGCGATAACTGAGAGATGGTCAGTCAATGCTTTCTCCTGTGTGTCTCCATCAGCTAGCGATAACTTAGAGATGGTCAGTCCATGCTGTCTCCTGTGTGTCTCCATCAGCTAGCGATAACTGAGAGATGGTGAGTCGATGCTGTCTCCTGTGTGTCTCTATCCATGAAATAGAGATAACTGAGAGATTGTCAGTCGATGCTGTCTCCTGTGTGTCTCCATCAGCTAGAGATAACTGAGAGATGGTCAGTCAATGCTTTCTCCTGTGTGTCTCCATCAGCTAGCGATAACTTAGAGATGGTCAGTCCATGCTGTCTCCTGTGTGTCTCCATCAGCTAGCGATAACTGAGAGATGGTGAATCGATGCTGTCTCCTGTGTGTCTCCATCAGCTAGCGATAACTGGGAGATGGTGAGTCGATGCTGTCTCCTGTGTGTCTCCATCAGCTAGCGATAACTGAGAGATGGTGAGTCGATGCTGTCTCCTGTGTGTCTCCATCAGCTAGCGATAACTGAGAGATGGTGAGTCGATGCTGTCTCCTGTGTGTCTCTATCCATGAACTAGAGATAACTGAGAGATTGTCAGTCGATGCTATCTTCTGTGTGTCTCTATCAGCTAGCGATAACTGAGAGATGGTCAGTTAATGCTTTCTCCTGTGTGTCTCCATCAGCTAGCGATAACTGAGAGATGGTGAGTCCATGCTGTCTCCTGTTTGTCTCCATCAGCTAGAGATAACTGAGAGATGGTCAGTCAATGCTTTCTCCTGTGTGTCTCCATCAGCTAGCGATAACTTAGAGATGGTCAGTCCATGCTGTCTCCTGTGTGTCTCCATCAGCTAGCGATAACTGAGAGATGGTGAGTCGATGCTGTCTCCTGTGTGTCTCCATCAGCTAGCGATAACTGAGAGATGGTGAGTCGATGCTGTCTCCTGTGTGTCTCCATCAGCTAGCGATAACTGAGAGATGGTGAGTCGATGCTGTCTCCTGTGTGTCTCCATCAGCTAGCGATAACTGAGAGATGGTCAGTCCATGCTGTCTCCTGTGTGTCTCTATCCATCAACTAGAGATAACTGAGAGATTGTCAGTCGATGCTATCTTCTGTGTGTCTCCATCAGCTAGCGATAACTGAGAGATGGTCCGTCAATGCTTTCTCCTGTGTGTCTCCATCAGCTAGCGATAACTTAGAGATGGTCAGTCCATGCTGTCTCCTGTGTGTCTCCATCAGCTAGCGATAACTGAGAGATTGTCAGTCGATGCTATCTTCTGTGTGTCTCCATCAGCTAGCGATAACTGAGAGATGGTGAGTCGATGCTGTCTCCTGTGTGTCTCCATCAGCTAGCGATAACTGAGAGATGGTGAGTCGATGCTGTCTCCTGTGTGTCTCCATCAGCTAGCGATAACTGAGAGATGGTGAGTCGATGCTGTCTCCTGTGTGTCTCTATCCATCAACTAGAGATAACTGAGAGATTGTCAGTCGATGCTATCTTCTGTGTGTCTCCATCAGCTAGCGATAACTGAGAGATGGTCAGTTAATGCTTTCTCCTGTGTGTCTCCATCAGCTAGCGATAACTGAGAGATGGTGAGTCGATGCTGTCTACTGTGTGTCTCTATCCATGAACTAGAGATAACTGAGAGATGGTCAGTCCATGCTGTCTCCTGTGTGTCTCCATCAGCTAGCGATAACTGAGAGATGGTGAGTCCATGCTGTCTCCTGTGTGTCTCCATCAGCTAGCGATAACTGAGAGATGGTCAGTTAATGCTTTCTCCTGTGTGTCTCCATCAGCTAGCGATAACTGAGAGATGGTGAGTCGATGCTGTCTCCTGTGTGTCTCCATCAGCTAGCGATAACTGAGAGATTGTCAGTCAATGCTTTCTCCTGTGTGTCTCCATCAGCTAGCGATAACTGAGAGATGGTGAGTCGATGCTGTCTACTGTGTGTCTCTATCCATTAACTAGAGATAACTGAGAGATGGTCAGTCCATGCTGTCTCCTGTGTGTCTCCATCAGCTAGCGATAACTGAGAGATGGTGAGTCCATGCTGTCTCCTGTGTGTCTCCATCAGCTAGCGATAACTGAGAGATGGTGAGTCGATGCTGTCTACTGTGTGTCTCCATCAGCTAGCCGTCTGACCGACTTACCACGAGTTAGTAAAAAGCAGAATTACAAATCAAAGACTTTGCTGCTTCAGAGCTAACTGAAATT
>CAJHNH020000201.1:219347-254347 GCA_905116865.2 Candidula unifasciata | reverse complement strand
TCAGTGTACTTGTATACTCGAGTGACGGCTGTACATGTGATCAGTGTACTTGTATACTCGAGTGACGGCTGTACATGTGATCAGTGTACTTGTATACTTGAGTGACGGCTGTACATGTGGTCAGTGTACTTGTATACTCGAGTGACGGCTGTACATGTGATCAGTGTACTTGTATACTCGAGTGACGGCTGTACATGTGATCAGTGTACTTGTATACTCGAGTGACGGCTGTACATGTGATCAGTGTACTTGTATACTCGAGTGACGGCTGTACATGTGGTCAGTGTACTTGTATACTCGAGTGACGGCTGTACATGTGATCAGTGTACTTGTATACTTGAGTGACTGCTGTACATGTGATCAGTGTACTTGTATACTCGAGTGACGGCTGTACATGTGATCAGTGTACTTGTATACTCGAGTGACGGCTGTACATGTGATCAGTGTACTTGTATACTCGAGTGACGGCTGTACATGTGATCAGTGTACTTGTATACTCGAGTGACGGCTGTACATGTGATCAGTGTACTTGTATACTTGAGTGACGGCTGTACATGTGGTCAGTGTACTTGTATACTCGAGTGACAGCTGTACATGTGGTCAGTGTACTTGTATACTCGAGTGACGGCTGTACATGTGGTCAGTGTACTTGTATACTCGAGTGACGGCTGTACATGTGGTCAGTGTACTTGTATACTCGAGTGACAGCTGTACATGTGATCAGTGTACTTGTATACTCGAGTGACGGCTGTACATGTGGTCAGTGTACTTGTATACTCGAGTGACGGCTGTACATGTGGTCAGTGTACTTGTATACTCGAGTGACAGCTGTACATGTGATCAGTGTACTTGTATACTCGAGTGACGGCTGTACATGTGGTCAGTGTACTTGTATACTCGAGTGACGGCTGTACATGTGGTCAGTGTACTTGTATACTCGAGTGACAGCTGTACATGTGATCAGTGTACTTGTATACTCGAGTGACGGCTGTACATGTGATCAGTGTACTTGTATACTCGAGTGACGGCTGTACATGTGGTCAGTGTACTTCTATATTCCAGTCATGGCTGTATATGTGATCAGTGTACTTGTATACTCGAGTGACAGCTGTATATGTGGTCAGTGTACTTGTATACTCGAGTGACGGCTGTACATGTGGTCAGTGTACTTGTATACTCGAGTGACGGCTGTACATGTGATCAGTGTACTTGTATACTCGAGTGACAGCTGTACATGTGATCAGTGTACTTCTATATTCCAGTCATGGCTGTATATGTGATCAGTGTACTTCTATATTCCAGTGACGACTGTATATGTGATCAGTGTACTGTATTCAAGTGACGCTTGTACGTTCGATAAACTCTAGTACCTTTCAAGGGGACATTATTGAAAAGGGAGACTATATCAGTTGATGAAATGTAATGTCCCATTGAAAGAAACCATTGAAATAATCAGGGACCGTTTTACAGAGAAGAATCTAGAGTTTATTCAAAATGAGAATACAGGCCGCAAAGATTACCCCTCTGCAATAGCAAACCATCTTCTAAAATCTGGTCACGTGGTAATGAAGGACAACGCATTTCAAATCTTTCATATTTAAACCAGTGGCAGAACGCTAGGATTTATCGAAGCTTCTGCGATTCGTCAACTGCGTAAGGAAATCTGTATACAGAAAGAGATGGTTCTTTCTTTACGGCTGCCCTGGTAACAACAGGCAGTCATGGTTGATCGTTGTTGAAATTGTACTTCAGTTATAAAGGATTCACTTATTTGCTTCATGTATGTAATTGTTACTGACGAGATACAGCGAAATATGCCAGGCAATAAACTGTGCAATCTATTGTTTGTGTCTTCTTTGTTTAAATTTACAACAGGGAAACATTGCTTTGAAACTCGAGTAGGCCGAGAAATACAAACTGTTTATCTCAGCTTGTTAAACCATGAAATAGTTTTAATTATAACCCAACAGCTGGTACACACGCAGCAGTGCATTTAACTTTATTTCTTCTCTGGTCCTGGTGTAAGACGGGTCTGCGAGCCCATTAAGTGATCCTTTGAATGAAAAAAAAGTTTTTTGGTTCGATCTTTCATTGGCCGTTCAGCGTCAGGTTTTGAATAGACATAGATGACAGCCTGATTACGTGCTTTGTAAATTACGGCCTCGGATATTCCATCTGTCTATCGCTTGTGTGGTCTACCTTTAGGTCTGCTTCGGTTATGTCAAAGTGACAGGGTGTCCTGTCGTGCACTGTGTGGTGGTACCCTTGACACATGTCTGAACCATCTGATCTGTTGTCTCTTGGTGTAGTTCAATACTGGCTCCATTTCAACTTCAGTCCGGATGTCGTCATCTGATCCTTTTTCTTCTAGTCACATTTAGAATTCGTGTGTGACATTATATTTCTGTTGATTGGATTTTTTTTTGTTCTTACACTGTTAATTTCCATTTTCGTCACTGGTAAGACAATCTTGAAAAATGTACTGTATTAAATTGTCATATTTTGGTGTCAATTGTTCTGAGAAATTGATGACATCTGCCCCAAAATCGCACCTCAATTATGTTTAATAATTATTATACAAACAAAAGCAATCCCTCTTCCAACTACCCATTCGTTCCTGTGATTCTGTTTTTTTTTTAAAGTTGGTGTGTGTGTGTGTGTGTGTGTGTGTGTGTGTGTGGGGGGGGGATGTTTACTAGGACTGACTCTGGTGCAAACATCGTTTTCATGTTGTGTTTAAAAATATATCTTTGCACCTACTCGCCATCAGGTGATCTCTAGGTGCTGAAACGTAGGAGAACTGATCTTTAACAGTCCTAGTTTATATATGTTTCAGATTTCAAACACAATCCTCTGAAACTAGGATTAAACACCTTCCTTGCGTTGGCGTCGATAATGTGCTCACTCATGTATGTTGGACGGTTTGTGTGTGCGTCAGCAAATATACTCACACCAACGTTGATACATTGATATGTCTGTTGTTTCCTTCAAATTCTCGTGTTCTCTGTCGCTATCCCTGTCAGGTTGTTTCTGTATCCACCTCTCCTTCTTTCTCTCTGTCTCTCTCTCTCTCTCTCTCTCTCTCTCTCTCTCTCTCTCTCTCTCTGCGCCACATCAGACGTTTATTATAGACAGAGGAAGCTTTTTTATTCGAATATGTGAAAGTGTGTGCGTGTGTGTGTGTGTGTGTGTGTGTGTGTGTGTGTCTTTGTATGTGTGAATGTGAAATGAAGTGTAGTATGTGATTGTATTCACTTCCGTGTGCATGCTAGATAGTATTTCTGTGGATAAACTTGTTTGAAACTCTCGACAATTGCCCAGCCTTACTCTGTCCACCCAGTCACATACAGTAAACAACATTTCTCATCCACCCAGTCACATACAGTAAACAACATTTCTCATCCACTCAGTCACATACAGTAAACAACATTTCTCATCCACCCAGTCACATACAGTAAACAACATTTCTCATCCACCCAGTCACATACAGTAAACAACATTTCTCATCCACCCAGTCACATACAGTAAACAACATTTCTCATCCACCCAGTCACATACAGTAAACAACATTTCTCATCCACCCAGTCACATACAGTAAACAACATTTCTCATCCACCCAGTCACATACAGTGAGCCACATTTCTCATCCACCCAGTCACATACAGTAAACAACATTTCTCATCCACCCAGTCACATACAGTAAACAAAATTTCTCATCCACCCAGTCACATTCAGTAAACAAAATTTCTCATCCACCCAGTCACATACAGTAAACAACATTTCTCATCCACCCAGTCACATACAGTAAACAACATTTCTCATCCACCCAGTCATATTCAGTAAACAACATTTCTCATCCACCCAGTCACATACAGTGAGCCACATTTCTCATCCACCCATTCACATACAGTGAGCCACATTTCTCATCCACCCAGTCGCATACAGTGAGCGATATTTCTGATCCACCCAGTCGCATACAGTGAGCCACATTTCTCATCCACCCAGTCACATACAGTGAGCCACATTTCTCATCCACCCAGTCGCATACAGTAAACAACATTTCTCATCCACCCAGTCACATACAGTAAACAACATTTCTCATCCACCCAGTCACATTCAGTAAACAAAATTTCTCATCCACCCAGTCACATTCAGTAAACAAAATTTCTCATGCACCCAGTCACATTCAGTAAACAAAATTTCTCATCCACCCAGTCACATTCAGTAAACAAAATTTCTCATCCACCCAGTCACATTCAGTAAACAACATTTCTCATCCACCCAGTCACATTCAGTAAACAAAATTTCTCATCCACCCAGTCACATACAGTGAACAACATTTCTCACCCACCTAGTCGCATACAATAAACAACATTTCTCATCCACCAAGTCACATACAGTAAAAAACATTTCTCAGTGTCAGATAACAAACAAAGATGAACATTTGCTGGTCTATTCTTTGCCGTTTTTTTGTGCATCTCTTGGTCCACCTGCTTTCTCACTTGTCTGTCTGCCTCCATGTCTGCCTCCATGTCTGCCTCCATGTCTGCCTCAATGTCTGCCTTCATGTCTGCTCCCATGTCTGCCTCCTTCTGCCCCCAGGTCTGCTCCCATGTCTGCCCCCATGTCTGCTCCCATGTCTGCCTCCACTTCTACCCCTATGTCTGCCCCCATTTCTGCCTCCACTTCTGCCCCCATGTCTGCCCTCATGTCTGCCTCTATGTCTGCCTCCACTTCTGCCCCCATGACTGCCTCCATGTGTGCCTCCATGTCTGCCTCCATGTCTGCCTCCACTTCTGCCCCCATGTCTGCCCCCATGTCTGCCCTCATGTCTGCCCTCATGTCTGCCTCCATGTCTGCCCCCATGTCTGCCCCCATGTCTGCCTCCATGTCTGCCTCCATGTCTGCCCCCATGTCTGCCCCCATGTCTGCCCTCATGTCTGCCCTCATGTCTGCCTCCATTTCTGCCTCCACTTCTGCCCCCATGTCTGCCCCCATGTCTGCCCCCATGTCTGCCCCCATGTCTGCCACCATGTCTGCCTTCATGTCTGCCTCCATGTCTGCCCCATGTTTGCCTCCACTTCTGCCCCCATGTCTGCCCCCATGTCTGCCCCCATGTCTGCCCCTATGTCTGCCCCCATGTCTGCCCCCATGTCTGCCCCCATGTCTGCCCCCATGTCTGCCACCATGTCTGCCCCCATGTCTGCCTCCACTTCTGCCCCCATGTCTGCCCCCATGTCTGCCAACATGTCTGCCACCATGTCTGCCCCTATGTCTGCCCTCATGTCTGCCCCCATGTCTGCCACCATGTCTGCCCCCATGTCTGCCACCATGTCTGCCCCCATGTCTGCCTCCACTTCTGCCCCCATGTCTGCCCCCATGTCTGCCACCATGTCTGCCCCCATGTCTGCCCCCATGTCTGACTCCACTTCTGCCCCCATGTCTGCCCTCATGTCTGCCCTCATGTCTGCCTCCATGTCTGCCTTCATGTCTGCCTCCATGTCTGCCTCCATGTCTGCCCCCAAGTCTGCCTCCATGTCTGCCCCCATGTCTGCCTCCACTTCTGCCCCCATGTCTGCCTCCATGTCTGCCTCCACTTCTGCTCCCATGTCTGCCTCCATGTCTGCTCCACTTCTGCTCTCAAGTCTGCTCCCATGTCTGCTCCCATGTCTGCCCCCATGTCTGCCCCCATGTCTACATGCTTAACCTGCCTGCACGCCTGTTTCATGATCTCTTTTTTTCTTCTTTCCATCTTATGATCATTAAAGTGAAATACAAATTATTTTCTCGTGGTGTCTGTGTGAAGTAAGTCGGCGTGTCTGCATGTCCGTCAGTCCATCTCACCGCACATATCCCTAATCGGCCACTTTTTCCTCTGTCTGTGAGTCCATCCGAACGTATGTACCGTATGTCTGTCAGTCCGTTCGCCCGCCTGTAATACCGTCTTATAAACGTTGATAGAAAGTAGACAGACTTGGTATTGCCAAGAGTAGATAATTCGGGGCTTCCGTCCAGTCTGTCTGCGTGCTCACACAGACAAGCTCGCGCGACGCCAGATAACAGAGCAGAGAATTCACGGCACGAACCGCCGCCTCACACTCCCAGTACTTTTGGATAACTCCCTATTGATCTGTCATTCATGCCCCACCCCCCTCCACCCCCCCCCCCCCCCCGTACTGTTGGATAACTCCCTATTGATCTCTCACCCACCACCTCCCCCCCTCTCCCCCCCCCCCACCCACATCACAACAACTCGCTCCTCTCTAAAATATGCTGTGGAAACGCAACTACCACATCCACAACCCTCCTCCCTCCCTCCGGCACAACCGACTCAGCGATAACGTTTTTATATTGCTTTAATTCCCCAGATTCGAGTATCCCCGAGGTCTGTCCTTCGTTGCTGTCCAACAAATCCCCTCAGTAACACTCATTTGTGACAGCCCCCGCTTCCACGCAGCAACTGCAGCAATTTCACCGACATCATCGTTAGAGGCAACAACATCATCGGCAGCCTGTGTGTGCAGAGATGTCAGTTCACAAGGAGGACAGAAGTGCCTCATTGTTCTTACTTCCCTGATCGAGCGTACGTGTCCGAACCGAGTGCGCCAGCCTTCTGTGGTTTTTCCGCCGCACTTCTAGTCTGCTGTCAGGAGGCTTTTGTCTGAGAGAGTTAGCTGCCCGTGCCTGGGCGACACTTCCATTGCAGTTTGATGCTTGCAGTTCATCCGGAGAGCCGGCTAGACCTTCCAGAGTCAGTGTGGTAAGTGTCCTAGTCAATCTTGTTACTGTGTTTTGTGTATGTTATAGAATACATTGTTTTTGTGCCAGATCGTATCTGTACTGTTATTGTTACTGTTTCATGATTTTTTTGTTGCAGCGTTAATATCTTTGATCTGTGACAAGACGCCGACGCGCGCACACACACACACACACGCGCGCACACACACATACAAACAAATCACTGGTGGTGGTTGGGGGAGCTTTCTACAAGTGAGTAAAATAATAATGATCTTAATTTTAGTTTACCAAACGGCAGATAAATATAATTATATATTTAAATCACATCGATTTATAACGTGTGCTGATGTGGTGCACTTTGTCGTGTGCCTGTGTTGCTGACTTGGTGCATTGTATTGACATTGTCCTTTCGCAATGTAAAGCCGAGATTTGAACACTGAATTTTAGAATTAGAATCTTAGCCGTTAAAATATCGGTGTACATTTGTCATTGTCTGATTTATACATTTTTTTTAAATGCAAGATTTCATTGCATCTGGTAATTTGCTTGAAATGTTTCCAAAAATTGTTTTTTTTGGGGGGGGGGGGGGTGGGAGGGTGGGGGATTGGGGGGGGGGGGGGGGGGGTGCTTTCTCGTCTTCAGTTATTTAATTAAAAAAATTATTCAAGTTAAACGACACATAGACTGTACACTGAGCGATCAACACCCTGTGACACAAAGTGCAGTGCGTCATAACTCGGATGATAATCCCCCTAGAGACAGAAACCCAGTACAACCTTCAGGTTATATTAGGGCTCCCCGACGCGGCGGGAATGTGATAACAAAATTGTTTGTCTCATGTCGGACAAATTAATTGACTCACAGATGAAATTTCAGTCCTTGACCGACACCCACGACCTTCTGATTCGCAGACGAGCGTCTAGCCGCTCCGCCACGGCGACTCCAGTTAGTAATATGTTACACCTCAAATATTTGTCACAACGATAACGTGATAAGTTTGGACATCAGTTATTTCTAGGAACAATAGTAAGATAATTTTGGCGATCAGTTATTTCTAGGAACAATAGTATGATAATTTTTGCCATCACTTATTTCTAGGAACAATAGTATAATAATTTTGGCCATCAGTTATTTCTAGGAACAATAGTATAATAATTTTGACCATCAGTTATTTCTAGGAACAATAGTATAATAATTTTCGCCCTTTGTCCCCCAATGATTATATGAGAGTAGCGATCACAGTTATTTCTCGCAACTATAAAGCAATAATTTCGGTCCTTTGTATTTGTTTGCCGCAATAATAACATAATGCAGGCTTCAGTTATGTCTGGCAAAAACAGTGATATATTTTACCCTCGCTTCTTACTCGCAATGATAGTATGATAGTGTGTGTCCTCATGTGTTTCCTGTAGTGATAAAATAAAAACACTATTCCCACTTGTATCTGGCAATAATTATGTGATCATTGCAGTTTCTAATTTATATAGTAGTACACAATGTACTATTCTCTAGTTTCGTCCTTTTATGACGAAATTTTTTGTTATTTGAAGCCCCACCCTGGCTTTTGCCGGGGGCCACAATATAGGCAGGCCATAAATATGGCCAATTGTCTGAACGCGGTTTGTGGGACCTCTCCACGGCGATCCTCATCCACGTGGTGGCACTTTGTGTCATCGGGTGTTTATCGCTTGTGTGATGTCCTGGTTGGGTAGAAAGTCAGTCAGTCAGTCAGTCAGTCAGTCAGTCAGTCAGTCAGTCAGTCTAATTTAACTTATGTCAGCCCATTTAAAAAGACCTTTTCATTTTCAGCTTACGTAATGAGAAATAATAACGATTCGTGTGTTCCTGTACTTTGTGTACATCAAACTCCCCTTTACAGCTGCAGTCGGCTCTAGGGCTAAGTCGATGTGAACGATTCGTAATGCCGGGGTACCGGGTTCGATCCCAGCTGTGGGCCATACGCATTGGGTTGGTTTCGACAGTGGTATCAGGGAGCTGACCGTCCAGAACCATGGAAAACTAATGGACGTAAATTTGTCTAGTGAAACCACACAACAGCCAGGGTCTGATGGGGTTGGTTCTGCAACGTCCTGTCAAGGATACGCAACTTACCTTTTTTTACAGCTGCAAGAAGTCTGGTGATTCAAATTACCCCAAGTCTACCGCACCCCTCCCCCACCCCCTCTCCCTCGCCACACACACATACACTGAGAATGGGCTTGACGTCAGAAAGTAACCGTATCTTGTGGAACTCTCAGTTACATATTCTTGGTTGTCCATAGCAAGTATCATGTGACCGCTGCCGTCTCTTGCCTGTCTCCAGAAATAAAATTAGTGGACATCCAATATCTGTCATTACTTTCACTAATATTGCTTGACCATCCATAGGATACTGCCCACTAAGGTTAATCCTAGCGTCTGGCTATACCTGGATTACTGCTCACTCACATCATTATCTATTTGTGGCCGTCCCTTGATTACTGCTCACTCACATTATTTTCGACCTATGGCTGTCCCCGTTACTTCTCACTCAGATTATTATCGATTTGTGGCCGTCCCTGGGTTACTGCTTATTCAGATTATTACCGATCTTGGGCGTCCTGGGTTACATCTCACTCAAATTGTAACCGATCTGTGGCCGTCCCTGGGTTACTGCTCACTCAGATTATTACCCATCTGGTAAGATTTCTGGGTTACTGCTCACTTAGATTATTACCCATCTGGTAAGATTTCTGGGTTACTGCTCACTTAGATTATTACCCATCTGGTAAGATTTCTGGGTTACTGCTCACTTAGATTATTACCGATCTGTGACCATTCCTAGGTTACTGCTCACTCAAATTATTACTGATCGTTACCGTCCCTAGATTACTGCTCACTCAGATTATTACCGATCGTGGCTGTCCCTAGGTTACTGCTCACTCACATTATTACCGATAGTGAAGTACCTGGATTACTGTTCAATTAGGTTAATGCAGATATGTGATCATACCTAAATTACTGCCCACTCATATTAATGCCGGTTTCTGGCCATCCCTGAATTAATATGAACTCACGGCCACCCTCAAATCACCGCCCTTTTATTAAAGCACTGCCCAATCATCGTACGGGTGTCGACCCGGGGTAATTGCTGGATTACCGTCTACTCAGAATAATACAGGTCTGTGCTACAGTCAGTATCATAGACAGTCAGTATCACAGTCAGTATCACAGATAGTCAGTATCTCAGACAGTCAGTATCACAGACAGCCAGTATCACAGACAGCCAGTATCACAGACAGCCAGAATCACTGACAGCCAGTATCACAGACAACCAGTATCACAGACAGCCAGTATCACAGACAGTAAGTATCTCAGACAGTCAGTATCACAGACAGTAAGTATCTGAGACAGTCAGTATCACAAACAGTAAGTATCTCAGACAGTCAGTATCACAGACAGTCAGTATCACAGACAGCGAGTATCACAGACAGCCAGTATCACAGACAGTCAGTATCTCAGATAGTCAGTATCACAGACAGTAAGTATCTCAGACAGTCAGTATCACAGACAGTCAGTATCACAGACAGTAAGTATCTCAGACAGTCAGTATCACAGACAGTCAGTATCTCAGACAGTCAGTATCACAGACACGCCTGCCAATGTTTAACTGTGCCTGAGAAGACATCGTCATCAATTACCCCATCAAATCAATGCCCAGTGAATTTGTATTTTCTTGTTAGTTAATTTTTCGTTTATTTTTTAATGTATTATTTTGTTTTCTACTCTGACCAACGTAGTACAGTCGCGGATACAGTTAGAGGACACTCGCACGCACGCACGTACACACACACACACACACACACATGCACACATCGACACACACAGAGAAGCTCGGGCTTACACACACACACACACACACAGAGAGAGAGAGAGAGAGAGAGAGAGAGAGAGAGAGAGAGAGAGAGAGAGAGAGAGAGAGGCTCTTGACGTGGTAATGGAGACAGTGTACATATTTGAGCATGTCATGGGAAAAGGAAGACGGACTTACAGGGTAACAGTGGGAAAGTTGCAGTGTGAAGATAAACAGAAAGAGACCAGAACAGAAGATGTTGCATTAGTTTGGCAACATATCTTGAATGTTAGCACCAGAAGTGATTAAGTCAACAAGACAGCAAACCAAGTATTGAAACAGATTACCAACAACCACACAGGCTTTGAGACGAACTTACCTTTGTGTGTCTTTTGTCTTTGAATGTGACAGATCAGTAGAACCCTTCAGTGACTTCTAAAAGTATGGCATAGGTAGAAACTAAGCACTCGCATTGCAAGGACACAGTAAATTTATTGTCCAAAACAAGCAGAAGTGCGTAGGATTTTCGACTATAAAAGCACAGCGACAGGCACTCAATTTGAACAAGGCAGATTTTCCGAAGGTCATTTAGGAACAAACGTTGATGGAAGATGCTACGTCAGATGAAGCATTATGGGTAAGGTTGTATGAATTTAGAATAAAGTGTCGATCTGGCACGTATGAAATATAGAGTACAACGAGTGTATAATCAGTGCTACAGGAACAGTCGGCAGCTACACAAAGGCATTTGCTGAGGGAGACTGAGCATTTATGGAAGTACCGGTGTGGTATGCCGCTGACTCTTACATCAGTAATCTGTAACCACTTTTTTTAGTCGCGTTTCTTTTTTGAAAAATAATACAGATAGCTTGCAGTTAAAATAATAATATACCTTCCACAATAATGAAATCAGAACGTAATAAAACATACGATCTCATAGTTTGCTTTAAAGTATGTGTATGTGTTTTACTACTGTAACCGACATAATCAGGACAAGTGTTGCATGGTAATAATCTGAGACTAGCAACCAGCAACGCGCAACAAACATACATTTGTTGGTTGCATCCTTGGATCGAAGTCCTGTGACAGACGCCAGATTTCCGCCAGCGCCGGGCAAATAAATGAAGATAAAATGTACAAATGGATAAAAGCTTTTGGCGATGTTTTCCCAGCGGTGGGAATAAGTTTTCCTCCATCTCTTTCCAGTAAATAAGAATTAAAATTGGCTTACCGCGTGTTTAACATGTTTGTAAAACCAATTGATGAGCTGTTTATTTGTCAACAACATGTTGCTCAGATACTTAGCCCACGGTGGTATAATCGCCGATAATTACTCGGCAGATTTGTCTAATGACTGTCACTTGTAATCTTTTATCCAGAAGAATGCATTAGCTGTGGATCCGTAAATCCACAGGCTTAAAGACTGTACGACACCTCCCTAAAAGGTGGTAAAAAATGACGACTGTAATATTTAGTCTTTTTTCTGCTTCTTCTTTATTTCATCTTCTACGCGTCGGGTGTCGGAGGAGATATACGTTTTTTATTCTTGCCCTTCTGGTTGCCTGGACCATAAATATGTCGTGCTGTTTTAGAGTTTCTCTGATGGTGTCTTTCCATTAGTTCTTGGTCTACCTCTCCATCTACGTCCTTTCCATTTTTAGTGTATTCGGTATGCTGTCGGAAGGCGTTCTCTGTCTTACTGTCTTTGTTTTATGGTTGGTTCTGTGCTTACGTTTTCTATTACGACCTCATTCCTGATTTAATCTCATCTGGTCTTTTCTCAGACATTTTGATGGTTACCAATTTTTGATTCTGGTTTGTTCTGTGTGACGATATCTGTCACCAGCATCACAGGATGGGAATGAATATGGTCTGTACGAGGTGTTTCGTTGTGTTGGTCAATATATATATATATTTATATTTTTTACTGTATTTGTGTTGGTGAAAATCGATACCCGGCTTGAATGCACTAATTTAGCCATTGGAAATCTATTTAGTATACCTTACTTGGCGACGCTTGCACTAACTAGCTCAATACTTTTTTTTTTTTTTTTACAAACCATTCATTTCCCTTCGCCGGTACACTAACAAGTTTTCATTAGGGATTATTGCTCTTACCATTTTGTCACCTTTTTACTGATTTCACGTAAGGACGTAATAATTTTGGAAGAAATGTTTGACTGACTCACGGCCTCACAATGAACTATTATCAGCCGGTGACACAAAGTGCCACTATTGGGATGAGAATCGCCAGAGCACAAGTACTAGAAAGCCCTGTCCAACCGTTAGGTTTATTAGGTCCCTAGATAACAGCTGGAGTAGGGCTTGATAATAATCAAACATTTCGTCCCATATTGGGATAGGGCTGGTGGGGGGGGGGGGGGGAGACCACGTGTGTTTCTAAGTAGGAAGGTAAGTTGTACCCCACCGGGACATCACACAAGCAATCAATACCCGGTGCAAAGAGTGATACTAGTCGGATGAAGATCACCCGTGGAGAGGTCTCAGAAACACCGTTTAGCCGTAACGCCATATTTAAGGCCGGGCTATATTTGGGGTCCCCGGCAAAAGCTAGGGTGGGACTTCAATATAACCAACAATTGCATACAACATGGGGATGCAGGTAGTTGTACCCCACCAGGTCATCAAACAAGCGACAAACACCCGGTGACACAAAGTGCCACCTTGCGAATGAGGATCACCCGTGGAGAGATCCCAGAAAAACTTTCACCTTTCAGCCATATCTATGGCCTGGCTATATTCAGGAAGCCCCAGGCAGAATCCAGGGTGTGGCTTCAAATAGCAATAAGAATGGGCGCTTCTTTGAATCGTTCCCCAAAATGGCGGCTGTAATATGATGGCGTTCAAAAAGGAGCTAAATTGGCCAATTTCTGGCCATAAAATATCCAGAAATATCCGAATGCGGGGTCAGTTCTATTAAAAATATATGTGCCGGCTCCTAATAACGAAACAAATGCTCTGACAGGGTCTGGGCGATACGTTGCTTGCCGACCTGCTTCTGCGAGTGTGCCTCACCGCCGAGGGTATCCCCCGCGCCGCTACGCGCGGCGCGGATGGGGGGCTAAACTAGATGGCTGGGACTCACGAGTGGCAGCTACCGCATCTCCTGCAACTTCCTCCAATTACTGTACTCGTGAGTCCCAGGCACCTAGATACGCTCGGCGATGAGTTTAATCGCGTTTGGCGCATGCCGACAATTCTGACATCTACCGCTCCAATCGGAAGAACACAGTATTGCTAATCGGCTTTCATCGTCTGTAATGTCTCGAAATTGGTCAACGGTCGCTAATATCGTCTGCTAGTATCGTCGTCTGCAGAAACGCTCGAAATTTTTGTCAACGGTCGGTATTTATCGTCTGCTACTAGTACCGTGTGCAAATGTTGATATTGGTTGTCAAGTAATCCTAGTTTTGCCGCGATTTGTTCGTTGGCAGAAAGTCTGTATTTTAGATATACGCGAACACCGTCGTTCGGATATTTTTGGATATTTTATGGCCAGAATGTGGCATGCCCCCATTTTGGGGAATAAATCAAAGAAGCGCCTAAGAATGCATCCCACAGTAGGAGGACTGGATGTGTAATAATGTAGACGTCAGTTTCTCATTATATTATATATATTAATATTGCGTCTGTAATAACGCTGAGATTTTCATGGATGTATTATCACCTATGCCTACAGATTACTGGCTTTTATGGCAGCTCATTATCATTCGCCTAGTAATTATCTTCCCTGATAATTTTTCACTGTTTTGTAACTGATTTATTTTGATAGATTATTTTTTCTGATTATTGTGAATTATAAGACAAGTTTCTCCTCTTTTGAATTATCTCCCTTTTACATTGAATGCCAGCTTACCGTGTAATAATTATCTCCCCCTGATAAATAACGGGCGTTTTCTGTTGTTTTAAATAATTAATATCTGAAAATGTTTTTTTTTTTTTCTGACAGCCGGTAAACGATCTCTCCTAGAAACACTTGTTATCGGTGCTGGCGAGAAGAATGCTCGCTTTTTCAGGCCTTTGCAAGAATATCTTTTGTTGTTATTGTTGTTGTTGTTGCCAAATATCCTATTTTGTTGCCGAATATCTTAGTTTGTTGCCGAATATCTTAGTTTGTTGCCGAATATCTTATTTTTTTGCCGAATATCTTTTTTGTTGCCGAATATCTTATTTTGTTGCCGAATATCTTATGTCGTTGCCGAATATCTTTTTTTTTTTTTTGCCGAATATCTTTTTTTTTTTTTTTTGGTTGCCGAATATCTTATTTTGTTGCCGAATATCTTATTTTATTTTGTTGCCGAATATAATTTTTTGTTGCTGAATATCTTATTTTGTTGCCGAATACCTTGTGAGCTGACATTGTGCACATTGCACAACAGAAATGGTTTTTATGGCGGTCAAGAACATACCGCTAGAGCAGTGGCTCTCAAATTTCCCAGTGCAGCGAACCTTTAACACAGATCCCTCATGTTGTGGCGACCCACAAACAGTGATTTTCATTGCTACTTCAAAACTTTATTGAATATATGTTTTCCGATGGTCTTAAGCGACCCCTGTGAAAGGGTCCTTCGACCCAGAAAAGTGTCGTGACCCACTGGTTGAGACCCGACGTGCTAAAGGAACAGGTGCTAGAGTTGATTAATGCCTGTACTCAGATACTCGCCATGCGTTGATTACTTAGTGCGCGGTTCTCCTTCTTCTTCATCCTTCCTCCACCTCCTCTTTCTTCTTTTTCTTTTTTTCCTCCTCCTCCTTCTTCATCTCCAGATCATCCCCAGTTGAGAAACGCTCCTAACCATCCCATACCTACCCGTCCTATCCTTTGCTTTATCTGTTAGTTTTGAAATGCTTTACCTATGCCACTCATCCCCGGCTCTATTGATTGTCTCCAGGCTCTTCCTGTAACGTATATTATCCTGTAGATGGACAAGTAAAGTAAAAGTAAAGTTCCCTTTTTACGCCTTTCGGCGCATCGGGCATATGGGCAGAGAGTCCCATATTTTTACAGACCATCAGCACTCTGTGGGTAATGTGGTCAGCATTACGCCGGCTGTCTTTACTTTCCCAGGACAGCCCATCCTGGTACCCATTTTAGGCTGGGTCGACCTGCGACGTCCCATGCCACGACAAAAATCCACGCAGCCTTCAGTGGGTTTCGATCGCGGCATGCTGGCTTACGAGTCGGACTCGCAACGACTTAGCCACGGACGCCGCGTAGATGGACAAGGGAACACTTTATTGTTCATTAACGAGTCTCCTATCAGGGCATGTCTGCCCCACCAAGCAACACATTTTACCTATCCCTTAGTTCACCAGTAATCTCTCTCTCTCTCTTTCTCTCTCTCTCTCTCTCTTTCTCTCTCTCTCTCTCTCTCTCTCTCTCTCTCTCTCTCTCTCTCTCTCTCTCTCTCTCTCTCTCTATCTCTCTCTCTCTCTGAGCTTTACAATACTATATTACATCTTCTGTTTTTCGCAGTCGCCACCTTGTTACAGTTTGTAGTTTCCTCCTCCTCATCATCATCATTATCAGGTAGCACGTCTTTTACAGAACATCGCACTATCACTGTCTGTCTGAAAGAAACTGGGTCTCTAGCCAGCTCTCTTTAATACCGAAGGAGTCACTTATATCCTTTGCTTTTCTTCATGCTGGTCGATTCCTGCCCCTCATTTATGGCACGATTGTCTTCTGTTATTATTTTTTTGGGTCTCACTCCGCCATGGCGCTTGATAAGGCCAAAGTATGTCAGCTTCCGAGACAAACTGTTGTTTATCAGCCACTCCTTCTTGATATTCAGATATGTTTAGATGAGACAAACTGTTGTTTATCAGCCACTCTTTCTTGATGTTCAGATATGTTTAGATGAGACAAACTGTTGTTTATCAGCCACTCTTTCTTGATGTTCAGATCTGTTCAGATGTCAGTCGCAGTGGGATAGTGACTGATATAGTCGTCCCAAGTGTTCATGAACCAGACATCAGTACTAGCATTATAGTTGAATACTTCACATATGGTCTTGGTGTTAATTTGTGTCAACCTAGCCACGTGTGCTAGTACTTGTACAGCCCCGTATTTCTTCTGTAGTCTTACTGGGATATTGCTGCGCCTGTCTCTAAAACCATAATTCTGGAATCCCCACCCAGTCTCAGATTTATCCTACGGATGCATCAAGAACTACTCCCCCCCCCCTCCCCCAAGGTATCATGGTTATAGGGAGTCGCCGTGGCGTTGCTGGCTAGACAAACTCACCTGCAGATCAAAAGGTCGTGGGTTTGCGCCCTGACGGAGCCGGACCTTTTCTCAAAAATGACCTTGACTTCGAGGTAGACCCAGACTTGAGTGGCTACCACGTGCTGTCATGTGCTGCCATGTGCTGCCATGTGCTGTCATGTGCTGCCATGTGCTGTCATGTGCTGTCATGTGCTGCCATGTGCTGTCATGTGCTGTCATGTGCTGCCATGTGTTGTCATGTGCTGTCATGTGCTGCCATGTGTTGTCATGTGCTGTCACGTGCTACCATGTGTTGTCATGTGCTGTCATGTGCTGCCATGTGCTGTCATGTGCTACCATGTGCTGTCATGTGCTACCATGTGCTGTCATGTGCTACCATGTGCTGTCATGTGCTACCATGTGCTGTCATGTGCTGTCATGTGCTGTCATGTGCTACCATGTGCTGTCATGTGCTGTCATGTGAAATAAAGATGGCCGGCGTGATACTGAGCACATCATCCACCAAATGCTGATTGGTCTATACAAATATAGCTCTAGCCCTATATTCCCAATATGCCTAAAGGCGTGGAAGAGGGACCTCTACTTCACTACCATGGATGTGGTTAGACACAAATTAATGTCAAACCAGACAAAAGTAGAAAGTAATCTTGAGGCAGGACACAGTCTCGGACCCCCCTGACCCAGCTACACCCCACTGTTACAACACTCGGGGCACCGGTGCCCTAAAGTGAACAAAAACATAGTGTAAACTCATGTTTTTAATGTTACAACATAACGGACCCTTTTCTCCTCTCAGGGGCATATAGGGTATAAAACGGTAGTGGTATTCTTATATTTTATAGACCAATCAGAACTTCACGGGCTATGTCGTCAACATCACACCGGCCGCCTATTCTTCCCAGAACTTTTCCCTCGAACCAGTTTTTATATGGTCGGCCTGGGAGTCAGTTTAAAAACAAATCTAACTGGATATTGATTCGAACCCAACCTTCGGATGGGCAGACGAGCGTCTTGCGGCTACACCACAACTGCTGTGTGTGAACAATAGAAGACAGGAAATAATCAAAGATTATCACTTGATGATGATAGTTGACTGGATGGAGTAAAGTCGGCTCTGTGGCCAAGTCGATGTGAACGCTTCGTAATGCCGAATTGCCGGGTTCGATCCCAGCTGCGGGCCATGCGCCTTGCGTTGGTTTCGACATTGGTATCAAGAAAGCCGACCGTCCAGAACAATGGCAAACTACTGGACGTAAATTTGCCTAGAAAAACAACACAACAGCCAGAAGCTGTTGGGGTTGGTTCTACAACGTCCTGTAAAGGATACGCAACTAACCTGGATGGAATAGAACATGCGAACTATGTATGAACAAGGATCAATCAAGGTCTTTGTGTTGACAAACGATAATGCACCCTGAAAGGGATGGGCGGTCCTAACACGACTGAAAGAGGCAGAAAAGGCACTAACGAGAGGAGATTGGCGGGGTGGCAAAAAGGGGGGGGGGGGGGGGTAGAACTGAAAATGTATAAAACATTAAAAATTGTGCAGTCTGTTGCCCTAAGTCTCTTGTGAGTTTTCACATGTCCGGTTGTCAGTTGCCTCAAATCCGCAGGGGGATTTCCCTCTGAGTGCAGTTTCTATTAGCCCTCGTGGCAACGCGAATACGAATCCGAATCGATTACCTTTCAAGTGCAACACAAAACGCACGGAGCCAAATATCGGACTGCAGAACAAGTGCATCCCTTTACCATTTATTTGAATGTTGTTATAACAGTATTGTGGTTTTGTGGTGCCGCGGGGTTATAGGCCCGGCACCCAACATGCTGCATGCTTTGATGTTGTTCGACCTGGCACTTGTGAATTGCATTTATTCTCCATGCCAGATACCTGGTCTTTGAGTTCTTCTTCATTTTCTGTCTTCAATTTTCTGTTTCTCTGCATAGGCCCTCAGTTAACAAACAACAACAGCTGTGTAGGCATGTCTAGGATTTACGATAGTTAACAAACAACAATAGCTGTGTAGACACGTCTAGGATTTACGATGGTCAACAAAAAACAACAGCTGTGTAGACATGTCTAGAGTTTACGACAGTCAACAAACAACAACAGCTGTGTAGACATGTCTAGGATTTACGATAGTTAACAAACAACAACAGCTGTGTAGACCTGTCTAGGATTTACAATGGTCAACAAACAACAATAGCTCTGTAGACATGTCTAGGATTTACGATGGTCAACAAACAACGACAGCTGTGTAGACATGTCTAGGGTTTACGACAGTCAACCAACAACAACAGCTGCGTAGACATGTCTAGGATTTACGATAGTCAACAAACAACAACAGCTGTGTAGACATGTCTAGGATTTACGGTGGTCAACAAACAACAATAGCTGTGGAGACATGTCTAGGATTTACAATGGTCAACAAACAACAACAGCTGTGTAGACATGTCTAGGATTTACGATAGTCAACAAACAACACTAACTGTGTAGACATGTCTAGGATTTACGACAGTCAACAAAAAACACTAGCTGTGTAGACACGTCTAGGATTTACGATAGTCAACAAACAACAATAGCTGTGTAGACATGTCTAGGAGTGATGATAGTCAACAAACAACAAAAGCTGTGTAGACATGTCTAGGATTTAAGATAATCGACAAACAACAATAGCTGTGTAGACATGTCTAGGATTTACGATAGTCAACAAACAACAACAGCTGTGTTGACATGTCTAGGTTGTACGATTGTCAACAAACAACAATAGATATGTAGACATGTCTAGGATTTACGATAGTCAACAAACAACAACAGCTGTGCAGACGTGTCCGTGATATACGATAGTCAACAAACAACAACAGATGTGTAGGCATGTTGAGATTTACGATAGTCAACAAACAACAACAGCTGTGTAGGCATGTCTAAGATTTACGATAGTCATCAAACAACAATAGCTGTGTAGGCATGTCTAAGATGTGCTACAGTTTTACAGGTACAGTTTCCTGTTGCACTAGATAGAAACTAATCTCTATAGCTGCCACCTACGACATGGATAACAGACGATATAGCTTTCATTTACTACAAGGGCTGTTGATGTCTGTTTTTGTATACTTCCCTGATATTGTCAGGTAATTTACAGACGATATAGCTTTCATTTACTACATGGGCTGTTGATGTCTGTTTTTGTATACTTCCCCGATATTGTCAGGTGATTTACAGACCATATAGCTTCCATTTACTACATGTGCTGTTGATGTCTGTTTTTGTATACTTCCCCGATATTGTCAGGTGATTTACAGACCATATAGCTTCCATTTACTACATGGGCTGTTGATGTCTGTATTTGTATACTTCCCCGATATTGTCAAGTGATTTACAGACCATATAGCTTCCATTTACTACATGGTCTGTTGATGTCTGTTTTTGTAAACTTCCCTGATATTGTCAGGTAATTTACATACCATATAGCTTCCATTTACTACATGGGCTGTTGATGTCTGTTTTTGTATACTTCCCTGATATTGTTAGGTAATATACAGACCATATAGCTTCCATTTACTACCTGGGCTGTTGATGTCTGTTTTTGTATACTTTCCTGATATTGTCAGGTGATTTACAGACCATATATCTTCCATTTACTACATGGGCTGTTGATGTCTGTTTTTGTATACTTCCCTGATATTGTCAGGTAATTTACAGACCATATAGCTTCCATTTACTACATGGGCTGTTGATGCCTGTTTTTGTATACTTCCCTGAT
Organism: Candidula unifasciata; assembly: GCA_905116865.2. Taxonomy (NCBI): domain Eukaryota; kingdom Metazoa; phylum Mollusca; class Gastropoda; order Stylommatophora; family Geomitridae; genus Candidula; species Candidula unifasciata. The sequence goes on along the minus strand of CAJHNH020000201.1, from coordinate 233,766 downwards.
ATTGTCAGGTGATTTACAGACGATGTAGCTTCCATTTAATACATAGGCTGTTGATGTCTGTTTTTGTATACTTCCCTGATATTGTCAGGTGATTTACAGACCATATATCTTCCATTTACTACATGGGCTGTTGATGTCTGTTTTTGTATACTTCCCTGATATTGTCAGGTAATTTACAGACCATATATCTTCCATTTACTACATGGGCTGTTGATGTCTGTTTTTGTATACTTCCCTGATATTGTCAGGTGATTTACAGACCATATATCTTCCATTTACTACATGGGCTGTTGATGCCTGTTTTTGTATACTTCCCTGATATTGTCAGGTGATTTACAGACGATGTAGCTTCCATTTACTACATAGGCTGTTGATGTCTGTTTTTGATTACTTCCCTGATATTGTCAGGTGATTTACAGACGATATAGCTTCCATTAACTACATGGGCTGTTGATGTCTGTTTTTGATTACTTCCCTGATATTGTCAGGTGATTTACAGACGATATAGCTTCCATTTACTACATGGGCTGTTGATGTCTGTTTTTTTTTTGTAGGATATCACCGATGACTAATTTCATCTGTGAGATCTTCCCCCGGGCTCCAGAATTTGGACTTCTCTGACGAACTTTCATTCAAAATTACCTAAGTTGGTACTTTCAAACAAATTTGGTTCTGTTCGACCCTTAACGAGCTAAACTCTAATTCTGGTACTAAGCTGGATGTTTTGGTACTTTTTAGAAATTTCCAACCAACATGTTAAATTGTAATACAGCCAGTGTTAGTTAGTTAGTTAGTCGACATATTATCCTCATTACACGTCGAACCATTCAGTCCATAAGTGCTCCGATCCCCACCTCAGTAAATCCCGCAGCGCGTAGCGGCTAACGACACCAGTTCTGTGTTGGTTTATTATTCGTCTTTGACTACCTACGTGGTGTTCTTCTTGGGCGACACCCCGTTTAACATGTTGTTCTTGCAGTCTGACCATAGTTACAGATTCACAGTTCTCAGTTGGTTCACGCAAACGTCTTAAATCTTGTAGAGCATTCCGTATATCAGCCTGGTCCATGGCTTGTCCGGCTTTCACAGTAGCCTCACCTGCAAGCCTATCAGCTTGCTCGTTTCCTTGTACCCCGACATATCCTAGCACGAAAATGAAACTAATCCTTGTCAGCCGTAAATATATATATATATATATATATATATATATATATATATATATATATATATATATATATATATATGTGTGTGTTTTTGTGTATATACACATACCTACATATTTTTATGTATGTATATATATAGAACTACGTAGCCAAGTGGTCAAGCCAATTGCTTCATGCTGTGAAGGGCGTTGATTCAATTCAAGGCTGCGTCGTTCAGTTCACGACGGGTAATTTTACGAGATCCTTGGGTCATCGTGAAGCTACGGAGTTCGGCCACTGTGCCGTTCTGCTGAGACTGAGCCATATAGGATAAAACACGGTGGAATTAAATCCAACCTTTCGATTTTAACTTTTAACTATTTTTTTAAGGGAGGAGACGTAACCCAAAACACCGTACTTGTTACGGCGATATCTGTGTTCCCCATAACAATATTTGGGTATAGTTCTTGTTCATCTTTGGAGAGATCATCACTGACTTCTTTATTGCATCTGTAACAAGCGTCTCTGTAATTTCAGCGACACAGTGCTTCCTTGCCCCTCCTTCACAAAGTCGGTGGTAGTCGTTTCAAGGTGGCCTACTCAATATCCCTGAGGTTATCCTGACCGATGTGAGCGGTGTGACAGGGGCAGATAATAGAACTGCTTAAATATTGACTCTCCGTAACGACGAAATTCAATCAATATCCCGTTCGATACAATATTGGCCACTTTAAGAGCCAGTCACGTGGGTCTCTCGTGTTGAATATAATTTTCAGTGTATTTTTTAATGAACGATTGTCAGTTAACGTCAATAACCATTTTTCCTTGGAAATAGGATCTAGTCCCAAGCAAGTGTCACATTGAAGATACACATCCACGCACACTCCGGCACACACTCACACACACACCCACACACACACACACACACACACACACACACATATATATATATATATATAATCTCCTCCTCCCCCTCTTTGAATATGTAGACAATTGACTCCGCCAGAAACACACATATAGACATTAATGCACAGAGCTAGTTTTCAGAATAGTTTGTCCAATCATCCCATCAATACAAAAGGCATGTAGGTAGCCTCTCCCATCCCTGGTGCAGTGTTAGTCCTGTTTGTGCTCTAGATAGGAAACTTCCAGTATACAGAGGGTGCCACTTGTAGCACACAGCTCGGTTGGTGTGCAAGTTGCAGCACACAGCTGGATGGGTGGGCCACTTGTAGCACACAGCTGGATGGGTGGGCCACTTGTAGCACACAGCTGGATGGGTGGGCCACTTGTAGCACACAGCTGTATGGGTGGGCCACTTGTAGCACACAGCTGGATGGGTGGGCCACTTGTAATACACAGCTCGGTTGGTGTACAAGTTGCAGCACACAGCTGGATGGGTGGGCCACTTGTAATACACAGCTCGGTTGGTGTACAAGTTACAGCCCACAGCTGGATGGGTGGGCCACTTGTAACACACAGCTCAGTTGGTGTACAAGTTACAGCCCACAGCTGGATGGGTCGGCCACTTGTAACACACAGCTCGGTTGGTGTGCAAGTTGCAGCACACAGCTCGGTTGGTGTACAAGTTGCAGCACACAGCTGATGGGTGGGCCACTTGTAGCGCACGGCTCAGTTGCTGTGCAAGTTGCAGCACACAGCTGGATGGGTGGGCCACTTGTAGCACACAGCTGGATGGGTGGGCCACTTGCAGCACACAGCTGGATGGGTGGGCCACTTGTAGCACACAGATGTATGGGTGGGCCACTTGTAGCACACAGCTGGATAGGTGGGCCACTTGTAGCACACAGCTGGATTGGTGTGGCAGTTGTAGCACACGGCTGGATAGGTGGGCCACTTGTAGCACACAGCTGGAGTGGTGTGACAGCTGCAGCAGAAAGACTTCACTCTCCAACAACATGATCGCTCCTGACCATACACTGTTTCCATGTGTGTTTCAGGTCCCATTTTGGGAGACAAAAGAACTGACCCACTGCCCCCAAACAAGCCTCTTGTAAAAGTCGAATATTAAATTGTTTCCTTCCAAGCCGGTATGTATCCGCTTGAGAGGCAAGCAGCCAACAGTCGGCGTATAAATAAGCCAGATCTGTACAACGGATGTGGACGCTAAACTAAAGTTCTTGAACAAGACTAAAGTCCAACAGTGGAAGAACAACCAGAACTATCTGCATTTGTTTACAGACGATGAGAAAGAAGGATACGCAGAATAAGAGAAAACATTTCAATAGGTAGTACATAAGTAAAAGACTTGCTTTAACAACGTAGAAGCCGAAGAGCATGAAAAGCCCGTGTATAACCTGTAAGTTACATCAGTAACACTTTAGAGATCATGCATATTTCCCGTGAGAGTCCCTGTGTCGGAGCAGCTTGACGCACGCCGCGGATCGGAAGATCGTGGGTTCGCTCCCTGGCGGAGCCAGACTCTTTTCAAAAATGACCTTGGCTCCCAGGTCGACCCAGCCTTCAGTGGGTACCGGGTTCAGTTCGGGGAAGTGGAAGCGGCCGGCGTGATGCTGACCACATCACCCATCCTGTGCCGATTTATCTATAAAAATATGGGTCTAGCCCCATATGCCCTATACGCCTAAAGGCGTGGAAGAGGGTGCTTTTAACTTTTGCATATTTCCCGTGGCAACTTATGGATGGTGGAGTCATCGACTCCCACTCGTCTTTGAAGAAGAACAGAGGAGCTTTAAACTGACATGCTACAGAACGTCTCTTGGAATACCGAGTGCCTAGCAGAACAGTGGAGCTTTGAACTAACATGCTACAGAACGTCTCTTGGAATACCGAGTGCCTAGCAGAACAGTGGAGCTTTGAACTGACATGCTACAGAACGGTTCTTGGAATACCGAGTGCCTAGAAGAAGAACAACATCGACATCCTGCGTGACCTGAATATCAAGGTGAACTGGCTCGCAAACAGCATCCTGTCCTGAAAGTTGGGGTACTGTGGACACGTTAAGCGCGGCGGTGGTCTGGAGAGAACGGTGATGGAGGCTGCGGTTTCCGAAAACAAAACAGAGGCTGAATCCATCTTCTTCTTCTTCGACTTCACCAGCTGTACACTCTGGCGGAAAGTTCTGGTTGCTCGCCCACTAGTGAACATCAATCCTGCTCCAGAACCTGAGTGTTGCATGTGCATCAGTTTTACAGATCTCATTCTCTTTAACACAGACTGTTGGTTCCTTGCCTCTCCGGCAGATGCACTCCGACTTCAAAGGAAGCTCCCCAATTAGTCGACTCTTACGACATACTTTTGGGGAGGCAGTGAGCCTATTCTTGTTTTCTCCATTATGGGGTCCCGGAACCCATACGGGGAGCTGAATCCATGAGGTTGGGTACAGGACGTATAAGATGTACTGGTTGTGAAAGCGCACTGAATTGGTTAGAGATCGAGACACTTTCAGGCGGGCAATGGGAGAGAGCGTCGTTTTGTAAAAGATCTGGTGATTGATAGATTCGTACACTTAGTCTGATAATTCCTTAGATCTGGGGCCCATCTATGTTTTGTATGAGAGAAAGAAACCCGACTCAGTTTAAAAGCTGGCTTTCCAGGGGATCCAATAAGAACTGCACCTGTCGTGAACTTTTCTAGTCAATAGCTGGAAAACAAAAACGTTGAGTGAAATCTCAAAAGTGCCCGGGAAGAAAATTTCATAATTTGAATTGATTGTTTGTAGTATTTTCTGTTTGGTTTTAGCGGTTTGTGTCTGGGAATAAAATGTAGCGATTGTTGATATTCTGACGCCGAAAGTATGCAGCACTTCTGTCTCTAGGGGCTCGAAAGGGAAACAACTGCTGCTGAAGGGAGACAAGTCAATAACTGTTGTATGAGGCGCATGGTTGTTCTTTGTATCTTCAATGGACGATGTTGCAGTTGTCTTCCCTTATGGTTTTTAAACAGACAAACCCGAACTCTCTGTCTTTCTTTCTCTCTCGCTCGCTCAATCCCTCGTTTTCTCCCACCGCTAACTGTCACCCTTGTAGTGTGTGTGTTTGTATGTGTGTCTGTGCATGGGCGTGTGAGCGCCTGTGTGTGTGTTTGTATGTGTGTGTGTGTGTGCGCGCGCGCGTGCTTACGTGCGTGTACGTGTACGTGTGTGTGTGTGTGTGTGTGTGTGTGTGTGTGTGTATGATTTCATCTAGATGCTCTGGTACCTTGCGTTGTCGTGGTGAAGTATAATTTACAGGAAAGTGCCCATTAATGCGCTTCGTATAGGGGGTTTCCCAGAGACTCTGTTATTTCCTCTGTCCGTTGTTTATATAGTCGGCCTCTTTTTTGCTTTCCATCTGGTTTGTACATCATTACTTGCTGTGGTATACTGTTTGTTGGCATCCACGTTATTTGATCTAGCCAAACCATTTTACTTGGTGTTGCCAAATGAAATCTAAATCGACGAGTACCTCTTCTGTCCTTCAGATCTCATCGTTCATGTTCTTCCCTCTTTTTGTCATATTAGGAGCCGTTCGAGGGACCTCATTTCAATTGTTGTAATTGTTCTTTCCTTTTTTCTGTCATTGTCCATGTCTGGTATTTATAGCACACGATTGGCAAGAAGATGATATCATAGCGTGACCTTTTAGTATCTACTGAAACATGTTTGTTTCTTAGAGTTTGTGGCATTTGTCCAATGATTTGGTTTGCTGTGTTAACATGTGTCATCGATCGCCTTTTGCTGTAATGATATTATGTGTATTGGGCATAGAGTGCTAGACATTTAAAAAAAACGGTACCCGGTAGGTGATGTGGTCAACGTCACGCCGACCGCCTTTACTTCCCGGGACTTTACCTGGACCAAATAAAAGTTGTGTCAACCACCAAGCCAAGACCATTGCTTGAAAAAGTCTAGCTTCTTTTGGATTTGAACACATGACCTTCAGAACCGCATTTGAGCTCCCAGCCGCCACAAGACGTCGGCTCCAATTCAGTACCTGTGCCATGCTCTACTATAGCCACCACAAGACGTCGGCACCAATTCAGTACCTGTGCCATGCTCTACTCTAGCCGCCACACGACGTCGGCTCCAATTCAGTACCGGTGCCATGCTCTACTCTAGCCGCCACACGACGTCGGCTCCAATTCAGTACCTGTGCCATGCTCTACTCTAGCCGCCACACGACGTCGGCTCCAATTCAGTACCTGTGCCATGCTCCACTATAGCCGCCACACGACGTCGGCTCCAATTCAGTACCTGTGCCATGCTCCACTATAGCCACCACACGACGTCGGCTCCAATTCAGTACCTGTGCCATGCTCCACTATAGCCACCACACGACGTCGGCTCCAATTCAGTACCTGTGCCATGCTCTACTCTAGCCGCCACACGACGTCGGCTCCAATTCAGTACCTGTGCCATGCTCCACTATAGCCGCCACACGACGTCGGCTCCAATTCAGTACCTGTGCCATGCTCTACTCTAGCCGCCACACGACGTCGGCTCCAATTCAGTACCTGTGCCATGCTCTACTCTAGCTGCCACACGACGTCGGCTCCAATTCAGTACATGTGCCATGCTCCACTACAGTTGGTCCGCTCGCTCATTTCCCTTTACTTTACGAGGTGTTTAAATCAGGCAAAGCTGACCTAGGTGGGCCTGAAAAATGAGAAGTTCATTTTATTTCAAGAAGACCCCCCCCCCCCCCCCCCCCAAAAAAAAAAAAAAAAAAATGTCATGCTACGTTTGGATTTAAACTCAAGACCTTGGATCTGCAGGCAAGCGTCTAGCCGATACACCACGGCAGCTTCGTGAACAACACTAGATACCTACACTATCGTCTTATTGTGCTTGCACAGAAGTATAAGAAGACAATAACCTCAGATAAAGAACGATGTCAGCTGACTTAACTGTTCAGTTTTGAGTTAGCACCAGGACACCGGAACACCGAACAAACCTCTGTACAAAGATATTCAGAACATCAGGTCGCGAGGCGCACCCGTCATCGGGTAAGGGCTGTGGCGCGTCAACCTTGAGACATTACCGGTTGGCTGACAAGGTCAACTGATATCGATCGTATCTAGCGGGTGTCGTTATTAATTAATTGAATTGAGGAGACAGGAGGGGATGTTCCCAGGCCGTGTGGTCTCAGATTGCTGCTGTCCCGTATCGCTTGATCCTGGTTTGTCCTGAATCATTGATGTGGTATGTCGTGTCAGCGGCAGATAAATCGGGTTGAATGGTAATAAATTACTGAGGTAATGATATAAACACACACACACACACACACACACACACACGCACACACACACACACGCACACGTACACGCACACGCACACACACAGTAACTCCAGAAAAATCTGAACCTGATTCTGAGCGGCTTTACAAAAGCACCGAGAAAAGTGATAGAATGGACGTAGCTGCTAGGAAATCTTCGTCAGTACATGACAACACAAAGTACTGATGCACATTCAATAAAATATTAAAAATAAAATCTAACTTAGCTGTTTAAAATCTGGATTGTTGATATGTGCACAATCTAGGGCAGGGAATATAAACCCAGTCAATGAGGTCCATTATTGGGAGCCCACAGTTAGGCAACTAAGCAAGATTACGCATCTATGTGTGTGTATGTGTGTGTGTGTGTTTGTTTGCGTGTTTTGGATGAAATATGAACGACCCAAGGTGTGATCAACAAAGAACAAGGGGGGAGCACTACACACAGAGACAAGTATGACTGCAGCTGAGTGATTGTCGAGAAATTACATTTAATAAATACATATATTCTTCGATTAAATGAAGTGACTTTGAAGACTGGAGCCGTACGGGAAAGGAGATCTCTGTTGACGGGTATTTTAATTGTCCAGAGCCTAACGATCTGTGTCATGAGATGCATAGGTTAACTGCTGTGGCACCCAGCAGTGGTTCCAGTTGTTATATTGTTCCATGTTCCAATGGTTCCAGTTGTTACAATGTTCCATGTTCTAATGGTTCCAGTTGTTACAATGTTCCATGTTCCAATAGTTCAAGTTGTTACATGGTTCCATGTTCCAATGGTTCCATTGCTACAATGTTCAATGTTCCAATGGTTCCTGTTGTTACAATGTTCCATGTTCTAATGGTTCCAGTTGTTACAATGTTCCATGTTCCAATAGTTCAAGTTGTTACATGGTTCCATGTTCCAATGGTTCCATTGCTACAATGTTCAATGTTCCAATGGTTCCAGTTGTTACAATGTTCCATGTTCCAATGGTTCAAGTTGTTACAATGTTCCATGTTCCAATGGTTCCATTGCTACAATGTTCCATGTTCAAATGGTTCCAGTTGTTGCAATGTTCCATGTTCCAATAGCTCCAGTTGTTACATGGTTCCATGTTCCAATAGTTCCAGTTGTTACAATGTTCCATGTTCCAATGGTTCCAGTTGTTACAATGTTCCATGTTCCAATGGTTCCAGTTGTTACAATGTTCCATGTTCCAATGGTTCCAGTTGTTACATGGTTCCATGTTCCAATGGTTCCAGTTCCATGTTCCAATGGTTCCAATTGTTACAATGCGTTGACACCGGCTTATAGACACAACTCTGCGTGCACGTCACTGCCTGGGGGAATATCTGTGTCAGAAATGATTACAATCACACCAGACATGATTGCCGATGCTACACGGCATAGAATTGTCAGGGACACCAATAATAACGAAAACACAAAAGTTGGAGACGTTTAAATAGACTGAACAAATTAATTGTAAAGATCCATTGTCACGCCTTTAGGCACATCGGGCATATGGGAAGAGCACCCATATTTTTACAGACCATTCGACACTAGGTAGGTAATGTTGGCCAAGTTAATGTTATAAATATAAGCAGCTCATTTTATGATTTAACTAGATTAAATTTTTCAGACCCAGGATTGGTTCCAGAGGCTACACAGGTTTTTAAGTTCAGTTTCGGTTGCCATACCCCTCCCCCCTCCCCCCGCACACATACGCACACATACACACACACGCACACATACACGAACAAACATATCCCAAAACAAATGCAAGCACGCAGGCACGCGCGCACTTACACATACGTAGCCACACAAATATACATACTAGCTCCCTCACTGAGTGCTGTGGCGAACAATTTTATAACAATATTGAATAAAAGCTACGAAACTTGCTGCAAACAATTTGCAATTTGCACTTCCATGTTGACGTTGGTCGTGTCGGTAATTCCATAATGCATCGGCTACAGCCGTGCCTGCGATCACGTCCCGTTGACAGCTGCACTCACCCAGCGGGCCGTCCTTGTGTAAACACAACTGGCAGATATCGAATTGTTCAAAGATCGCCCGTGGCTGGGATTCCGCAGACTTCATGAAAGTGAGCACACGAAAGCACGCCTCGGGTCTCAATGACGAGATACTGTAGCTAATTTCTGTTGTTTTTTTTTTTTTCGACCTGACTTGATTACTGATACAAACTTCATCTGACTTGATTACTGATACAAACTTCATTACAAGTAAGTATTCGGATCGGATTGTGTCCGTGTGTTTGATCTGGAAGTGTTTCAGCTCGACGATTTCCTGAATATTTGGTGTCAGTGATTTTCTTTCTCTCACTGTACAGTTGTGATCTTGTTTTCATTGCTTATGCGGAAATAAAAAGGTTTTCAGTCGATGGATACATTTCATTGATTGCACTCGGACATCTCTGTTAGGCGTCAGTCTTCACACACCGACCACTCAGCCTTTTGTGAAGAGGCTTTCCACCCTCTGACGTGTCCACACAACGAGCTGCTGGATGGGCTCAACTGCGTTTAAGCCGTCGAGGGTGATCCTTTAAGTTCGTAGCTGGTACAGGAGTCTTCGAAAGTTGTCTCTCATTGTTCGAGAGAGCTGGACGTGCCAAGTACCGATCAGTCTCTATACACGAGTCCAGCCAGATAGGCAGGATGCGACTCTAGAGTAAAAGATGTTTACATTGTTTATGGGAACTGAACGAACGCACACACGAACGAACATCTAAACAAACGAACAAGCTAACGAACGAAAATGCAAACGAGCAAACAAATGAACAAATAAAGGAACGAACTTTCAAATGGTCACAGATTGGACACCTAGGCTAGTCTTAAATTCAACCCTTCCAGAAACTGACTAGGGGTCTGAAAGAAAACGTTACCTGTCTATGAATTCCTCCGCAGCCGCGCGGTACAGTGACTAGCATACTTTTTTCTCGCCCAATCATCATTGACTGGAAATTGCGTCGAGTCTTGGATCTATCTCAGTATGACGACCAGAAACTATACATAAAAGTGAAGACTGCCTTAATATGGACCATGTTAGCTTCAAATGCTGAATTGTCTTTAAGAAAAATACAAAAACATAACTTGACTTCCAAACTATGAACCAAAGCGATAACTTTGTTATTAGTATTGACAATCTACAGAGTCTATTTTCTCCTCCTGGATTTGTCTTGAAAAGGGCTGCTGCCAAATTGTGTTGCTTACAGATAGGTTATGACATCTGCGCCTTTCAGCACACGTCTGAGTCCAGCAAAACATCAATTGGTAGCATTTTACGTCATGTTTAAGGAGCAAGGAGTCTATTCTCCCTCCCCGCCCGCCCCCTTTCCAACCCACCTTGGGCCCAGGAACCGGTAAGGGGAATACAGAGTTACTGAAACCGTGTCCTTCTTGAGAAGCTACCACACCTTCTGTGTTGTAGCTACCACACCTTCTGTGTTGTAGCTACCACACCTTCTGTGTTGTAGCTACCACACCTTCTGTGTTGTCTGCATTTTTTATGTCATAAATTATTTTGATTTCCCTTGATTTCATTAGCTTCCGCCATATGGTCTTCAATGTTTTACCGCCCAGTTTTTGTCATCGGCGCATATCTTAGATTTTATATTCCCTTATATCCCTCCCCCCTCCCCCACCTCCCTCTAACCTGAAGATTGGTGGTTTCAGCAGTATTCTCTTTTAAAGGAAAACGCTTAAGTATTTGGTAGTATTACAAGATAATAATTGTCTTACACAGCCAGGAGTTGTTTGTAAATTTCAGCGTTTTTGCGAGACATGGGGAGCTTCAGCCCCTGATATCTGTTGCCCTAACTCAAGTGGTACAGCGGCAGAAACTATGTTTGTTTGCACACCTAACCAATACCGCTGAGCTGTTTAAGTAGTACACTGTATACATGTATAAAATTGTGTAGATCATCTGTGACTCAAATGGTTTTGTTATCTGGTCAGAATGGAATAAAATCAGCCACCTAAAGCGTACTACAACAGACCAACAGGCTAAAGGCAAGTGGTCGACCAGGAAAGAAATGGGTGGCGGGAGTAAAAGAGACACTAGAAAAACACAGTATGACATTAACACAAAATACGCAACTACATTTAACTCATCTCTGCGATGATTTGCGGCTCAAGCAGTAGAATAGACGAAGAATACACACACACAATCACACAAACACACACACGCAGATAGATACATTAATATATATACATATATATGTTTTTTTTCACAAACACACAGACACCATGGTGTAGACAGACGGTTAGAAAGTCAATTAGACAGATACACTGGATTCAGTCTATCCATGTTCCAGTCTAAGACAGCTATACTCATCAATGTACAGACACACGGATAGACTTAAGACTGTATACCGACTGACAGATTGATTGACAGACAGAAAATTAAAGGACAAATAAATCAATCTGCCTACCGAAACTAACTGAGAGAGACCGAGAAAATCCTGATTTATCATGAGTACTGCAGTGAAACCTGAAGATGAGGTGGGATCAAACAGACTCAGCGCATGTTGCGTCTGTGCAACACTTAGACACATCAAGGTCATAAATTGTGGGTTTATAAATAGCTTATGTCTCCTGTCACCCGAATTCTCGCCCCTTGCATTAAGTCCATCTTCTTCCAATTTATATATATATATATATTTTTTTTAACACAGCTCCAATTGTTTGCGACATACTCTGCTTCTTATTATCTGTTATAATTTATAGCTTTCATTTTCAATCCGCCGGCTTCCTAGCGACACAAATAACATAGATTGTATACAAGAGATCTACACAGTTGCTATCCGTGTCATTACAGAGCTATACCCCGGCTCCCCTGCATGTGGTTACAGAGATGCCCCAGTTCCTAGGTGCCCAGTTTTCAGCAACGATTATTTGTTTTCTTTGCCGCTTCAGCGTCAGCGGTGTCCCAAGGAAATTTGCTGTCATTGATCGAGTGAAGTGCGGACGTGGCCAAAGCACTGTCATTACTTCAGTGTGTTTCAGCATTACAGACATTTTACAGTGCTGTTTGACAGAGCCAATCGAATGTTATTTGACAAGGGCAATCGACTGTAATTTGACAGAGCCAATCGAATGTTATTTGACCAGGGCAATTGACTGTAATTTGACGGTCCCTGGACGTGCTATTTTTCTAATAGCGTTTCTCTTTCTGTTTTTTCCCCTTTAGATTGAGAAAGTCTGAGTAATACCGGCCAGCTCAGGTACTGCTTGTGACCTTCATTGACCTCTGACGTACAGCAGCCTCTGGAAGGGACATCAATGCCAGACTGGTTTTTAGCAGATCTGATATTCGGGTCACGCGCTAACGTTTGGGGAGTTCTGACATCGACTGGGAAAGTCTAATTGTGTCTGGTTCGAGGTTAACTTGAGGCGGACACTGGGACGTACTTGAGGCTGAGGCTAGGAGCTTCTTGAGGCTGCAAGAGGATATAGACACACAGGAAATTGTGACTGTACTCTAAGTGTGTGGATAGCAGCAGACCGTGTAGTGCCTAGACGCGGTGCCATTGTTCCTTGACTCCTGGAGTTTTGATTTAGTTGGTCATGGCAGCATTTATAGCCAAGCAAGTTGTTGGAGATAAGCTATCCTCTGTAAAAGGTAAGAAGAATCATTGTTATCGTTATTATCCCTATCATCATTATTGTACTCGTCTCATCATCAGTGCTTTAATCATCATCACTGGCCCCATCGTCGTAGACGCACATACACTAGAAATGTCAATCTTCACACCTCAAACAGACCCAGCTTCTAAGTGCCCGTGTAAACAATTGTGTAAACTAAACGCCACTGAACTGATAATAATTATATCACCCATCGAGTCTACATTGGCCTATAAACAAATGGTGCTGACGTAGCTAAGCCTATAGACACCGAAGAAGACCCTAAACTTTCACACGGTCTTGTCTACTTACTGACTGACCTTGTTATCACAACCAAATGTGGAAACTGTGATCAACCCAGCAGAGCCAACTTGTCACATCTGGGCTGGAGTCCTTGAGAAAGACTTTTAGCATGTCCGCAGCTGGAAGAGAGTTAGACCCATAGCCGAACAACATTTGAATACATCACAATTCGGTTTCAGAAAAGGCAGAGGATGCACAGATGCATTATTCACTCTGAGCCAAGTGTCTGAGAAAGCCATTGAGTATAATTTTCAACAGAATGTTGTCTTTGTAGATCAGGAAAAGGCTTTTAACAGAGTGGACCGAAACAAACTGTGGTTTGTTCTCGAAAACTACGGGGTGCAAGGACAGTTACTAGAGTATACCATAGCCATGTACCACACAAGCCAAAGTGCAATAGGAACGCTTGAAGGAATAGGAAGGCATATCAGATATGTTCACAGTCAACACAGGTGTGAGACAGTGATGTGTGCTCTCTTCGCTTTCATTTAACATTTAGATACAAATAATATCTAAAGAAGGAAGTTCTAAACAGACAGCATAGATCGTAAAATTTTTTGGGTAAAGTAAACACATCAGAAGAAGTAATCGACTCACCCACATTAAACAAAATACTATTTGCCGACGTTTAGTGCTTGTTCTACCCTAAAGAAGAAAGACTGCAAGACCAGATTAACAGGTTAAACTCAGTATGCAGTAAATAAAACATGAAGATGAATGAAAAAAAAAAAAATCAATAAAACTCAAGTTAGTAGAACCCCTGCCCTATTACACAGACAGTTGAATGGTTCTGCTCAAAATCAATTTAGGAAGTTTAAATATCTAGGAAGTTTGATCACAGAAGATGGCAGAATTAACAGAGAAATAGAAACCAGTTGTCAGAAAGTAAGTGAACTTATATACTAGTAGGCACCATTATTAAGACACCCAAACAAAGTGCAAAGAGACCGATTATAAACAGCATATTCATTCAAACATTAAGCTACCAGTGCCAAACATGGACACTATCTAAAGCCCATATACTCAAAATCACCACCAGTGAGATGAGATGACATACATACACAGATACATAGATACATAGATACATACATACATACATACATACATACATAC
>CAJHNH020000201.1:176847-216847 GCA_905116865.2 Candidula unifasciata | reverse complement strand
CAGAAAACGATGGATGGATAAATTCACATATATAATGAACACAAAATAGGAATAATTGGACGATTCATTATCCTCACTGTGAGTCGAAATATCGAGTCCAACAACTGCCCGTGTAAGTTTCAGGGCTCATTGTAAGTGGTGGGAAAATTGGGGGGGGGGGGGGCGGGGGGTAGATGGACTGCTCCTAATAAGCATGTCGTAAGAGTCAGCTAATTACGGATGTTTCTCTCGAAATAAAGTGAATCTGCCTGAGTGGCCATATATATTCCCAGTCGTCTGCGTACAGAAAAGCTAGACCCAAAATTCGGATATCTATGCAAAACTGAGGCTCTGGAACAAGACTACTGTCCAGTAGATAAACAGCCAGAACCTTCCGCTGGAGTTTACAGTTGGTGAATGCGAAGAGGAAGAAGAAGTCCATAAATGTTTGTAAATCCCATTTTGTCGGTATCTCCCTCAAAGGGTAGCGACTGATACAGTTTCAGTGCTGGAATTCTCTTCATGTTTACCAGTGTGCTGTTCTTGATCTGCTTTGCCAGAGCATTGTGTGTTGAAGGTCCCAGCGGTCGCTGGACAGAGTTCAAGATCACAATCTGACCCCGCCATTTATTTGTTTGTTTTTCGTCTGTTATGCCGGAAGTGGTATGGATGCCATTTGCAGTGTTATCATTTCTAGGAGTAACTGTGCCAGTGAAGCTGGTATTTCTTCTGGCACTTTCTACGACGTGAGATGACATTTCTGTCAGGTACTAATTAGACAGTGTCCACGTTTGGCACTAGCAGAAATGTGTTAGGGCGAATCCTTGCCTTTATGCTTGACCTTCGAACTAGTGTCTAGTTCTTGGCTCTTGGCCAGAGTTGCTATGTCTCTGGGTTATTTAGTGGATAGGATTGATTTCTCTCTCTTTGTTTAGTTGCTGGTCTTATGTGCAGTATGGCGTAAATACAATAATTTTACAACTGCTGTTTCTTTGATATTATATAATATAGTTAATGAATAAATACATACATATACATATATGTTTGTTTGATATTATATAATATAGTTAATGAATAAATGATTGTGTCGCGCTCATCGTCATAATTACCACCATTACCATCGTCCTCATTATCCTCATTCTCCTCCTTCTCATTATCATAATCGTCTTTATCACCATTATCTACACCAGCATCGTCGTCGTTATCATCAGCACCCCAGTTTTCAGTTTCTGGTGTGTCACAATAGAAATATTATTGTACAGTGCTTTCCATTGTCTGCAGATCTGAAGCAATCTTAGAAATAAAAATAAAAAGTTCACGAGTACTGCTGCTCTTAATCTGCAATTTACCAAATCTAGAACACCTTCCCTCCCCCTCCTCTGTTTTTTCCATCTGCATTTATTCGTTCCCTGGAAGATATATTTAAAAATGAGTTTGTCTGATAATATTCAGTAGGTCTATTTAAAGGTTTCAAAGCGGAATATCTGCCATGAGTAGATAGCCACTATCAACACGTCAACGTACATTAGAACACGTGGATGTACTGTCCATGACATACAGGAGTGCGAGGCAATGAACGTGCGGAATTGTTGGCTAGAAAAGCGACAGCGATGGTATCCTCATAGTTGGCAAGACACTCATTCTGAAAACCATCTATACTGTGGGGATTTACTGTAGATATCATAGGAGAAGAGGTTAGCCTCTTAGGCAGCATCTACGGCTTATGAAAAGCTCTGTAGTTGATGGGTTAACTATGGGTATGTGCCTTATGTAGTAGTGCTGATTCTTAAATCAGTAATCTGTAAATAGTTACTACAATTACTACTCGAAAGTGGGTAATATTTCAGTAGCGACTAAACGCTAGATGTGACAGTGTTTTTGGCACTTGCATGTTCAATTCAAACCTGACCGGTTTTTCTCGTGTGTTACTGGCCGTCGTGCAGAATCAAGATTTGCTACTTGATAAAGAATCCCATAAGTACCTACCTACCTACCTACCTACCTACCACCTACCTACCTACCTACCTACCTACCTACCTACCTACCTACCTACCTACCTACCTACCTACCTACCTACCTACCTGCCTACCTACCTGCCTGCCTGCCTGCCTGCCTGCCTGCCTGCCTGCCTGCCTGCCTGCCTGCCTACCTACCTACCTACCTACAACAAACATACATACATACATTCATACACACACACACACACACTCACACACATACACACACACACACATACATACATACATACATACATACATACATACATACATACATACATACATACATACATACATACATACATACATACATACATACATACATACATACATACATACATACATACATACATACATACATACATACATACATACATACATACATACATACATACATACATACATACATACATACATACATACATACATACATACATACATACATACATACATACATACATACATACATACATACATACATACATACATACATGCAGGCAGGCAGGCAGGCAGGCAGGCAGGCAGGCAGGCAGGCAGGCAGGCAGGCAGGCAGGCAGGCAGGCAGACAGACAGACAGACAGACAGACAGACAGACATAGTATGAACCTACTAATGTACGTACATTACACCTAGGCAGTTTGTAAACGCTATTTTTACGGTTAAGAATTACAACATTATCTAGGAAAAACATCCCAGTGGTGAGAATTAGTTATGTTCAAACCGAGGAAAAAATCCCGTTTAAGCGTACAACAGTTTTACTGGAGTATCTTAAGGTTCAGAAGGTCGGGGATTCGGGGTCTGGCGGAGCCGGACTGTTTTCAGATATGACATTAGATTCAAGGTCGACCAAGCCTTGAGTGGGTACAGGGTATAACCCTTGGAAGTAGAAGCGGCCGGTGTGATGTTGACCACACACACAAGTGCCGATTTGTCTATAAAATATAGATTTAGCCCTAGATGCCCTATACGCGTGGAAAAGGGTTCTTTGCGGTTTCTAGTAACCTGAAGTATCGTATAAGTGGGACCGTTGTGCTGATACGCTAGGAACAAGAAAAACCAGACAGAAGAAACACACGGACGCACGCCAACACAGGCACAACTGCACGGAAGAGATCGGATTGGTCACGTTTGACGGAAGTACGTCCTCCCAGGATCATAATCTCTGAGAAATATTAGCGTCCCAGAGACTAGAATCCGTTGCCTGGGGCAACATACCGGAAGTTGTTTATCCAGTTTCATGTTCATATTAATGGAGGGTATCGAACGGAAATAAATATTACAGCTCGGCTGAGTAGTTGGTTAAGGAGCTGAATTTCAACTGTAATATTCAATGTTTGAAATACGGGAGGGAAAAATGGGTGGGGGTTGAGGTTTTTTTTTTTTTTAAATTATGTATAGGAGCTTGTAATCAAATACTTGTAATATAAATTAGAATGTGATATATTTTCCAGAGAGATGCTAAGATTTCGCTTCTCATTCCTGTACATAGAAAGCTCAAATTGTCAGTTCATTTCTTGATATTGCCCACTTGCATCATATACTAATATCTTTCAGCTCATTTCTTGATTTTCCCGTTCATATGCAATGTTATTTCTATTTCATTTCTTAATGATATCCACTGACCTCGAGTAAATATATCTTCTGTTCTAATTCCTAATGTTGTCTACTCGAAACAAATGAATATATATTTTATACCATCTCTTAATGTGGTCAACTCTAATCACGTGAATATATCTTTTATACCATCTCTTAATGTGGTTCACTCAAATCACATGAATGTATCTTTTATACTATCTCTCAATGTTGTTCACTCAAATCACATGAATGTATCTTTTATACTATCTCTTAATGTTGTTCACTCAAATCATGTAAATATTTGTGTTTGTCCATTTCTTGTCTGCTGACGCCATTTCCGTTTCTTTCTCAATGTTGTGATCTTAGGTCATGTAACAACATTTTCCGGTGCATCTCTTGATGTTTTCCACTCACAGTTAATATTATTTGTTAGCACATTTCTTGATTTTGTCCTTTACCGAATAACTATTTTTTGATTCTGTTTTCGAGATTTCCACTGACATGTAGCGTTCTCAACCAGTTGGTGAAGAGATACACATATCTTCTCTCCCTCTCTCTCCTTCTTTCTCTCTCATTCACTGACACACATAACTCAGACTTACACACACTCTATGTCTCAGACACACACACACACACAACTATAGAGAGAGAAAGAGAGAGAGAGAGAGAGAGAGAGAGAGAGAGAGAGAGAGAGAGAGAGAGAGAGAGAGAGAGAGAGAGAGAGAGAGAGAGAAACAAACGAACTTTTCTTCCATAGGGTCACACATTGTGTACGCACGCCCGTTTTACATTCGGACCTTTCACAGGCTTTTCTCTCCTCGTGTGGGCTGGAGGGCTCCAGTGATGGGAAAACAAGATCAACCCCCCCCCCCCCCCCCCCCCTGCCTGCCTTAAAGCATGTCGTAAAAGGTTCAGTATGAGAGAAAGAACGGAAAGGTAAAAATAGACATTCACAAACTGATAAAAAAGTTGTTCGTGGTTTCCTGCGAATCCCATCCATTATTTTTTCACCCGGAAGTAATTGTAATCGCTTTGAAGGAAGCGGATGTGATTGAATGGAACTGTCATGTCCACTGGCTTGCCTTCGTTGATTTTTTAACTCTCCAGTGGCAGTGATGCGTGCATGAAGTGAAATTGGCGAATTTTCCCCCCGTCTATGTGTAGAATGAGAGACCAGGGGTTAACAAGACGTGGCTTTCAGAGGCTGACAATTCTGTAAATGGAAATTTCCATTCACACTATTTGATCAGACCACGTGACATCTCAGCGTGGCTGTAACGTGACACAAATCTCCGTCTGTTCGCTGTCTCCAATGTATGCTTGATATATCTAGTCTGTCCGGTGTTTTCCTTATTTAGTTGTGTTGATTTAATCATTCTCGTCCAGTTTTGTATCCCTGCCAGGTCTTTATCCCTGTCAGTTTATCACCGGCGTAGCAGAATCAGTAATAATAACAGTAATAATAATAAAACAACAACAAGATTTAATTCAAATCTGTTTCCCTGATAATGAATTTACAACACACTCTAACGCTGCAACTAATGGATACACGTACGCTTGAGATTTAAACAATTAGAGCACTAGTGTTCACATTTTCACTCTCATCCAATTATAGTCTTAACTGTCCAACAGAAGCCTTTTAAAGTTGAAATCAAAATTGGAACTTTTAAATAATGTAATGTTACAACCTATAAAGTTAATTTCAGTTCTAGTGACAGCTCGGCTGCACGCCCAAATTGTGACCTTGAGAAATACAGTTGGTTTATTTGTTCATTCAGTTATGGAAGAAAAGGTAAACGCATTCGAAAGCCAATGGATGAGGAGAATGAGGGTTACAAATTTTGGCATGTTAATGAAAGTCGAAGAAACGAGAGAAGGGGTACTTAATTTATAACTTACCCCTGACGTCACGACTACGTCACGGGAGACATTCCCAATAAATTCTAGGGTTTTCAGGTTGTAGTTTCTCGCGATTTTTCTACAGCCAAGTTTAGGGTTAGGGTTAGGATTAGAAGACACTAGATGAACACTCAAAAACAGCACCACACAACAGCATACTCGCACCCCTTTAAATAATGGACTGTCAGGTCAGCTGTGGATTTCCCACGGGAATTTCGTGTTTGGGGTACGTTATAAATTAAGAACCAAAAGTTCTAGAAAACCGCTTGTACCAAGACAACACTGTAGAGTACACATCAAGGGAAGTTGCCAGGAGACTCTGCACACAGGCAGTGACACCTGGGAAACAAGAACATCTAGGGAACAAGAACATCTGGGAAACAAGAACATCTGGGTAACAAGAACATCCGGGGAACAAGAACATCTGGGGAACAAGAACATCTGGGGAACAAGTACATCTGGGGAACAAGTACATCTGGGGAACAAGAACATCTGGGGAACAAGAACATCTGGGGAACAAGTACATCTGGGGAACAAGTACATCTGGGGAACAAGTACATCTGGGTGACAAGAACATCTGGGGAACAAGTACATCTGGGTGACAAGAACATCTGGGGAACAAGAACATCTGGGGAACAAGTACATCTGGGGAACATGTACATCTGGGTGACAAGAACATCTGGGGAACAATTACATCTGGGGAACAAGTACATCTGGGGAACAAGAACATCTGGGGAACAAGAACATCTGGGGAACAAGAACATCTGGGGAACAAGAACATCTGGGGAACAAGTACATCTGGGTGACCAGAACATCTGGGGAACAAGTACATCTGGGGAACAAGTACATCTTGGTGACAAGAACATCTGGGGAAAAAGTACATCTGGGGGACAAGAACATCTGGGTGACAAGAACATCTGGGGAACAAGTACATCTGGGGAACAAGAACATCTGGGTGACAAGAACATCTGGGGAACAAGTACATCTGGGGAACAAGTACATCTGGGTGACAAGTACATCTGGGTGACAAGAACATCTGGGGAACAAGTACATCTGGGGAACAAGAACATCTGGGTAACAAGAACATCTGGGAAACAAGTACATCTGGGGAACAAGTACATCTGGGTGACAAGAACATCTGGGGAACAAGTACATCTGGGGAACAAGTACATCTGGGGAACAAGTACATCTGGGGAACAAGTACATCTGGGTGACAAGAACATCTGGGAAACAAGTACATCTGGGGAACAAGAACATCTGGGTGACAAGAACATCTGGGGAACAAGTACATCTGGGTGACAAGAACATCTGGGGAACAAGTACATCTGGGGAACAAGAATGGTCTGAGAAAACACGGACATCCAAGAGAAGCCTCAAAACGAAATGTTACTGGGCGATGGAAGTTAATGGACGGGATTACTTCCATGATATCCATAGGATTGCAGAGGATGTAGGGAAGGACTAGGCTGTGAGTCCTTTGTGACATACGAGGGGAAATCGTTATGCAAAAGCAATAAAATTAACAACGGTTTACAAGCGACCGGAACAAAATTGTTCTGTGTCCAATGTCTCTACACAGTCTCCTCTGTCATCTGCACATCTCTGACCCCGCCAGTTTTCTTTCACTGGGGCAAACAAATGCCTCCGAAAGTGCCAAGTCTGGCACATGTGCTGGATATTGAAACTAGAGCTGTACCCAATAGGTGATTATCACTATACAGCCGAATACGAATAACGGAACTAAATATTTGGCCGAATACAAATACGAATAGTGTACAACTTTGATCTAAACAAAACATCCATAATGTCAAATGTACGCTGAACTTCGCAGATATCACCCGCCTAATTTCATCTATCTGGTTGGCCTTCTCTTTTCAATTGCTGTCACCAATTGTTTGCAGGCCTGTCTGGACATTTTCTCTCCATCGTCTTCTTGGTCTGCCTCGTGGTCTATTACCATTCAACTCCCCTGTGCATACAATTTTTACTTCTGTCATCTGACATTCTTGCAATATGTCCCAACCATTTTGGTTCTATTAGCTCTCATGATGCCAGTAATCAATGGTGATTTAAACAGAATATGAATTTCGTTGTTGCTTCTCATTCTCCATTACCCACTGTTTGTATCTTTGATTGGTCCATAGATTCGTCGTAAGACTGTTTTCGAAAACCTGTAAAACGGCCTCATATCTTTATGTTGTGCTTCAAGTTTCAGAGCCATATAACACGACTGGTCTTATCAACGTCTTACATATTTTGATCTTGGTGTTGAGAGACAGAGATTCTAAAGACTCTGACTTTAGCGGATGTTGAAGTGCATAGTATGCTTTATTTCAAGATTGTATTCTAGATTGTATTTATTCTCTCCGCATGTTGGAGCAGTTGAAGTTTGCACCCAAGTACTTATATGTTTTCATATTATCGACTTGCATATGGCCGAAGTTCATATTCTTTCCCTGCCTAGTTAATATTCGTTTTTATGTTTTGCATCCTTCAGTCAGTCTGTAGTAAATAATAACTAGGAATGAAAGTATTATAATTATTATAACAAGTAATTAAACTCGTAAATTGTCACTGACAGCTTAGTTAATGTTTGAAAGCTGCATTAGCTTTCAGCAAAACCAATCGTTCAATGTTGTCAGCATTAAGACCGTGTGTGCAGAAGCGGGTGTAAGGTAACCACTATTCGTATTTGGCCCGACCGCATTTGTTCGACCGAATACCGAATAGTTACAAGTTGCAATATTTGGCCCCGAAGCGAACGTTCGGTACAGCACTAATTTCCACACTTCAAACCGCAGAAGACCCGGCGTTTCAATCAGACCGTGGGCGTCAGCCTGTTCGCTAACATGGTACTGTAATAAGCACTTGTCATACGTTCATTCCGTTCCTGGAAATGCCTCAATATTGGGCCAGTGACATCCCACAAGCGGTTTCCATGAAGGTCTAGCTGAAGATCTTCCACCGTGCATATTAAAGGTGCTGCGACTATCTTGTACGAGGTGTTGCGCAGGCGCATACGGCTAAATCGTCATTACACATATTGCAAAAAGGCCATTCTGTATCTTGGAAAAATATTTCATCATTTGCTTACCGTTGCATGCAGACTAGAATACAGTTGCCTTAACTTAATTACTTCCTCTTGCATAATATCACACCACGATGATGAAGATGATCAGACTTCTCCAAACGTCACTTAACCGCTACTATATATTGTCTATATTTGTCTTTTATCACCCTTCTTCCCTCCCGCCACTTTATCCCCACCATCGCTACAACATCTACAATCTCACTACATCAACCAACCACTACCATGGTGACCGCTGCCTTCCCCAGCCGTGTTTGTGAAGTGGCTCGGCCGATGGAAGAATGCTGTCAGACTAATCCAGCGTGTCTGGTTTAAGCACTTCAGTTGGATCAGGCGGCAATCAGGGACAGTTTTCTCCCTTCCACCATGTCGCAGCGAAAGTTGTGGACAATAGCGTGGCGTTCCTAAGCGGATTGATTGGCACAGCCTTGTATAAGCGCCTGGGTAATGTCTGGCAGGTTTGCGTGCCTGTCATTGCTGGCGACACTGCGGGCATCGCTATTTATCTTCTTATTTATTACAGTAAAATTTGAGGACATTCCAGCGTTTGTAATTAAGTCTTAAAGGTTGTGTAAAATCATGTATAAACGAATAATTGTATGAAGTAGTGGACTGAAACGGTAGAATGTTAGACGGCCTGCATAACCCTTTGAACATAATATTTTTTCGTTCGTTTGTTCCTTATTTCCCACATACAATTAACAAGAAATTTCTGGTTTGCTTGGACTTCTTATGTCACTTGAGGTGCCCAGTTTTTAGTCTCTATAGGTGCGTGTTGCTGCGTGTAGAGTAACCTTGACGATGTTGTGTCACGCGCTCGTCCTTGAGACACTGTTTCCGGGTCAATACAGAAAAAAATCAGGGTCAAATAAAGTTAAGTGAAGTTAAATGTAAGAAGATCCATTTAATTGCACTAGGTTTTATTCCATATGGCGCCATCTTTCTGAACAGAACGGCTAGCAGCCCGTCGGGAATGTCACAGAAAGCACAAACTCCGTAGATCAGCGGCGATCCCCTAGGGATCTCCAGACACACTGCACTCATGCACCGAAAAATCGAAACTACGACTTTTAGAGCGCTAAGCAAACGACTTGACCACTTGTCCACGGAGACACCGACCCATCCCCCAGTCAGTAGATTCTACAGTTTGGTCACTAATGAGGTAGCTGTAGTACAACTGTGAAAGTTGAATACATATAAACACACACGCGCACGTACACACACACTGAGATTGTAATGTACGAGGGGCATTCAGGACCCCCGTCCCACCTCCTTGTGATGAGGTGCTTTGCAAGGTTCATTCCAAGTGGAGACTTGTCCGGGATTGAACCTGGGACCTCTCGCACCCCAAGCGAGAATCATACCCCTAGACACTAGACAAGGTCTACGTCAAGGTACATGTCGAGTGACGTCGGCCTAACCAAGGTTCGTTCCAAGCTTGGAATGACGTATCTGCTCTCGCCATGGCTCACTCTCTGGATGATTAATTCGCACTGCTCTAACGTCTAGGATTGATAACACAACGCCGCTCAGGATCCTTGTTCATGCTATCAGTTTATTCTGGTCCATTTATTCACCATGCTCCAACAATTATTCACACTTCCATCGCTTGCGACATATTCAAACACTAGACATTCGCGCGACATAAAGACTACATCTTCTGCTAACACAACCGCCTTCTACGACTTTTGGTCACTAACTGACCACGAGGCTAGCTCTGGCTTTACCTCGCTTACTCGACTAGCCACAAGAATCTCGTGCCGTCACTTGTAGCACGGACTTTCTGCTTGCCACCATATTCTCCTGCAGACCATGCAAAGCACCTCATCACATTCTGCAGTAAACATTTAGAAATGTTTGTGTGCTGTATATGGAAGTTGAAGTTATGCATTCAACAAGAGCACCGCTGGTCACTGGGTTGACAGACATAAAGCTTCAGAAAGTGGTAATATTTATACGGTGAAGAAATGTCTATATGAATAGGAGAAAGGTAATACAAGGGGAAAAATCAAAAGGAGATAGTCTACAGGCTGTGATTATGTCATGAGAATTAGACACCTGGAGTACATCGTGACA
The DNA here is from genome assembly GCA_905116865.2 of Candidula unifasciata. NCBI lineage: Eukaryota > Metazoa > Mollusca > Gastropoda > Stylommatophora > Geomitridae > Candidula > Candidula unifasciata. The sequence goes on along the minus strand of CAJHNH020000201.1, from coordinate 206,233 downwards.
AGGGAAAGTTGCAGGGGGAAAAAATCATTGGGAGAAGATGCGGGGCGGTTTGACATCATAGCTTAGAAGACCATCTGTCTTAGACATTCTAGTTCCTTTTCAACATCTTTAAAAATCTGTGTTTGTGATAAAAGACCCCGCTAGAGAAGTAACTTTGTTTGTTGCTTTCAACAAATTTTTCAGTTTTAAACTATGACGCCATCACACAAAGAATCAGACGTGATGGTTGTTTGAATGACCCAGGTACCTTTCAACCATCTCAGAGCAGCATTCTGACTGCCAATTTAAGCTTCAGTTCGCGATCTGCAGGCTCGTTCGTGGAACCTCCCTACACCCCCCCCCACCCCCACCTCCCACACCCCCCCCCCCCAATCTTGTCGATGTTAAGATTCCAGTCGGCTTTCTATGCATGAGAAGCTGACCGTGTAAGATAGTGAGGCATAACCACATAAAATTCAAGAACACAGCATTGGAAGTATTGCAGCACACCTCCATCCGAGATTTACAAAAAATGTGTTGCCGTCTCTACAGTGAAGGTTGGTAGAAGTGGGCCCGAGTCTGTCTGTGGAGATATCACGTGAGTGAGAAGCAGGACTCTTGCCAGACACGAATCTCGTACAACTATATAAGTACAAGTTTGCAGCTGAATAGAACCCGGTATGTCGGACTTTGGAAACTACGTTCGTAAGCCCTAAGCCACAGAAACCGACTTCATTGTGGATACAGCATTGTTTTTTTAATTCCCCACACATTCCGAAAGCCGCACAAACAGTCAGATATCCAACGCTCTAGAGGGAAGCTCCAACACTCTTGAGAAGAAATCCAACCACATGAAGGAGATCTAACTCTTCTGAGGAAATGTCCAACTCTAAAGATGACAAACCAAGCCATGTAGTAAAAAGATCCAACTCTAAGGAGAAGAGGTCCACTAAGATACGGCACTGTTCACGTAAAACCTCCAGACGCCGCATGAAACCATCAGTTTACACCATTGCGTCATCTCTGCCAACATTCATATTGAAATCTTGCGAGGGCAGAATCTATATGGCATACACCTTTCTCCTTCTTCTTGTACCGCTTCAGGTGTCGAGGGAGATATCCTGCTTCCTGCTCCTCTGGCTGCCCCGACCATAGACACATCGTACTGTTGTAGAGTTTCTCTGATGTTATCTTTCCATGTATCATTGGTCTACCTCGTTCACTACCGTGTAAATGTATGGAATAGTATCACCATGAAGGTGCCGAATAGTGTCACCAAGAAAGTGTCGAATAGTGTCACCAAGAAAGTGCCAAATAGTATCACCAAGAAAGTGTCCAATAGTGTCACCAAGAAAGTGTCGAATAGTGTCACCAAGAAAGTGTCGAATAGTGTCACCAAGGAAGTGTCGAATAGTGTCACCAAGAAAGTGTCGAATAGTGTCACCAAGAAAGTGTCGAATAGTGTCACCAAGAAAGTGTCGAATAGTGTCACCAAGAAAGTGTCGAATAGTATCACCAAGAAAGTGCCGAATAGTATCACCAAGAAAGTGTCCAATAGTGTCACCAAGAAAGTGTCGAATAGTGTCACCAAGAAAGTGTCGAATAGTGTCACCAAGAAAGTGTCGAATAGTGTCACCAAGAAAGTGTCGAATAGTGTCACCAAGAAAGTGTCGAATAGCGTCACCAAGAAAGTGTCGAATAGTGTCACCAAGAAAGTGTCGAATAGTGTCACCAAGAAAGTGTCGAATAGCGTCACCAAGAAAGTGTCGAATAGTGTCACCAAGAAAGTGTCGAATAGTGTCACCAAGAAAGTGTCGAATAGTGTCAACATGAAAGTGTCGAATAGTGAAAACCAGAAAGTGTCGAATAGTATCACCATGAAGGTGCCGAATAGCGTCACCATGAAGGTGCCGAATAGCGTCACCATGAAAGTGTCGAATAGTGTCACCAAGAAAGTGTCGAATAGTGTCACCAAGAAAGTGTCCAATAGTGTCACCAAGAAAGTGTCCAATAGTGTCACCAAGAAAGTGTCCAATAGTGTCACCAAGAAAGTGTCGAATAGTGTCACCAAGAAAGTGTCGAATAGTGTCACCATGAAAGTGTCGAATAGTGTCACCATGAAAGTGTCGAATAGTGTCACCATGAAAGTGTCGAATAGTGTCACCATGGTAAACATGTGTAGGTGTCAGCGTTAAGCATGGAATCGAGCAACTAACAGCTGGTCTAGAAGGGAAAGGGGTGTGGTGAGGGGATGGGAATCTGACAGACAGACAGTCAGACAAAGGGGTGTGGTGAGAGGATGGGAATCTGACAGACAGACAGTCAGACAAAGGGGTGTGGTGAGGGGATGGGAATCTCACAGACAGTCAGACAAAGGGGTGTGGTGAGGGGATGGGAATCTGACAGACAGACAGTCAGACAAAGGGGTGTGGTGAGGGGATGGGAATCTGACAGACAGACAGTCAGACAAAGGGGTGTGGTGAGGGGATGGGAATCTGACAGACAGACAGTCAGACAAAGGGGTGTGGTGAGGGGATGGGAATCTGACAGACAGACAGTCAGACAAAGGGGTGTGGTGAGGGGATGGGAATCTGACAGACAGTCAGACAGAGCGATGCTTTACTAATCCTTCGGCTTCTACGGCATGCTTGGTTCCAAACATGTTGGTGTTAATTTTGACCTGAAGTAAACAGGACAGCCCGAGACGGGTCATACTGCAATGGCAGCACATGCCCCGCCTTTGTGTCGTGAAGAAGAAAAAATGCATCACTTGTTATGGACTGTTCTCATGTCTCCTTGATGTACATTATAACATCGTCGTCTGGAAGTACAGGAAGTTGCCATCACTAAGTATCCATATATTTTATCCACAAGTCCAGGGTAAGCTAGGATTACAACTTAGGTTTCTGCTCTGCAGACAACCCAACCGTCTGCATGTCGAGTCAGATAACAGAAAAATACATGAGAATGGAATACCAGTAGAAACACAAGATTTATGAGTAAACATCAGATAAAAGAGAAATACATGAGAATGTGAATACTCGTAGAAAAACGAGATATACAAACGGGGCTCAAGCCAGTACGTGAAACCCAGAACGAGAGTTATAAGATTAGACCAAAGACTAGTCAGTGAATGTGTGTTTGACAGCTTACGTGAAAGGTTGTATCTGATAGACGAGTGAATGTGACGTTGTGTAATCGAAGACGTGAAGGAGATTCTGTGCCATAAGAGGACAGTCAGACGACAACCTGATGATAGCCTAACTAGACATTGTATCCGGCGAGATCCAACCAGTCAAGGAGTCTAACAGCCATGATCAGACTTGCTGGATCAACTATTGTGTGTATCGCGTGTGTAATCAAACAGGACTGAAAGGTAACGAGTGTGGATGGTGGTAGACTTCGACTGTGTACTTGATAAATGCCATCATCTCTTGTTGGACCTGCTAGCCAGTAGTAGACTTTGACTGGACCAGATTACCTTTGAAAGTTGAATAAACAATATAAACAGCGACCTCGTCTACTGGTTACCAGCTGTGTGCATTCATAATGTCATCCATGTCATAGATGTGAAAACCCCCTAGCAACCAGCTAGCACACCGAGTAGACAATATCACAGTGTGGGACGCAATTGGTCGGAATTTTGAAGTCCCACCCTGACTTTTGCCGCGGGCCGCAATATAACCTAATGGTTAAACGCGGTTTTTGGAACCTCTCCACAGGTGATCCTCATCCGCATGGTGGCACTTTGTATTATCGGGTGTTTATCGCTTGTGTGATGTCCTGGTGGGGTAAAATTTACTTACCCAGACATGTTGTTAATTCTACCTGCTCACACTCTCTCTGACTGCCTAAATATGATGGTTACTATCTTTTATGACAATTGCGTTAAAGTTTATTGTTCAAACACTCTTGGCAGTTCAACACGAAGCGAAGCAAACTGTCCATCCAAACATTTTCAGACTCCACACAGGGAAATCTGAAGTAAATATGAAAGAGGACTCTATCACTATTCACTTTTTTATCTGACCCTTACACATAAACCTTCAATTAATCACCTCCATCTAATAGTGATTGCTATCTGCCAGCTAGATTATATCGGCTGTCTTATATCTATCATGGTTAATGTGACAATACACTCGGTGACTGCAGAATGTCTTTCCTCAACCTACTTTTATTTCTTTGTATTTTGAAAGTATACAGGAAAATAGGGATTTGGATACATCCTTAATCTAAGTAGGCGAAATGAACAAACATTTAATTCTCCTGGGATGTTGGCGATATCACACACTAAAACTTTTCCCAGACGTTTAGTGTTAAGGTACAGAGATAAGACTGACCAAGCAGACTTACTGACTGGAGATTTGCACACCATTTGTTGGTGTCAGATATTTATCTCCTAGCCAGACCATTAGGAGTAGATAACTCCGGCTAATTGTGCTTAATTCCCCCTGAGGTTACCTAAAGTGGAGTGCCGGTCAGATCGTCAATATTGACACAGTGAGCTGAAAGTGTTGGCAGAAGAATTGACAAAGTCTGATTTTATTGTGATGACAGGTGAAGTAGACTGGAGGTGTGACTTGGCCTATTAGCTTTGACCAGCTTAATTGAACCTGTAGAATGTGACCGTGGGAATTTAAACAAGTGTTGAACAGCCCTGACTGACAGCGAATAAACTTACCCACAGGGAGGAGCTGTGATATCCTTGAATGAGAATGGTTTTAGGCGTAATGTAGGAGGAGCTTGATAAAAGTTATAAAAGGGTGAACTCTAAGTCTGGTAAATGAGACGCTGTCAAGCACATGCCATCTGTTGGGCTTAACCTAAGCTTGAGACAGAACTTTTGGCATCGTGGTTTCATTTTCCAGTTCCCACATTGGGCAGGGACTAGTAAGCATCCATTCTTTGCCGACAGTCTGAGTGTAACGACCTGCTTGAAGCAGTGAGGACGACAAACTGGGAAAGAATAGACAGGGTCTCAAGCCGAGAACTTTCCAAAGGTTGTTACTTTCCAATACCTTTATGATTTCATCATTCACATCATTTCAACTCTACTAGCCTAAACAAGTTCATTTTAATTTCGATTTATTCAAATAAATCATGTTTGATGTTGGTACAAACTAGTTGAGTAAATTGTGTACTTAGGTTCAAGTGTCTTTGTGCATATTAGTTTACTTCAGCTAACAAATATTTAAATCACTTGATGGGGGCTTTTAAGTAATGCCAGGAGAGGAGAGCAGTCGGAGGGGTTAAATGAGCACCTGGATTATATCACAGTGGGTGTATCCAGATATCTATCTATCCCTTCTCCTATTCCTGTGGATACAAGTACAGCAACTTTCATTTCATGGAACGAGCCACTCGCTGTTTTCTTGGCTATCCAGGACTGTCTAGGATCAACATAGCTTAGATAATAGTCCAGTTTCTCACGTGGGTGGGCATTGCTAAGGTTCAAACCCACACCCTCACTATATCAGTGTATTTACCCACGTGGGCGCGCGACAGTTAAAACAATTCACACCTATCTTCCTATGTGTTTCTTCTCTGAAGGACCAAGATTTGATCATTTTTACTTGCTAATTTTCGTATTGTGTATCGCATGTTATTTACGAGTTCTATATACTCTTCATTATCCTGTCTATGACTTGACTTTCAACCCCAAAATGGGTCAGGACGGATCTGGTTTTTGGGGTCTCATTGTGTACCAACTATTCATCTATTTATCAACTCTATGCATCCATCCACCCATAAACCAAATCTAATCATCCATATACTCTCCCATCCATCCACCCATAAACCAAATCTAATCATCCATCTACTCTCCCATCCATCCACCCATAAACCAAATCTAATCATCCATCTACTCTCCCATCCATCCACCCATAAACCAAATCTAATCATCCATCTACTCTTCCATCTATCCAAACATTATCTGCCATTCTCCTACACATCCAAGAAACGAGAGGTCTCATATCGAAAAGTCATCGATTCAAGCGCTACACTCTGCTATTTTAAGAGTTTACATTGCCGCTCGGTCCCACTTTATTCTCACCATTTCCACGCCGGCGATCCATTTCCTGATGTTTTTGTAAAATATCTGAATATTTCATCAATATCACAAGGTAATATCCGCAGATCGATGATCAGATGAATATTTCTGCGCTGGTCGATACCTGGTGTTATTAATCGCTTGTTGTGATAGCGTCATCGACGTTCCTGTAGTGTTATCTTGCATCTGTCACCGTCATGGAATTAACCAATCACATCTTTGAATTATGGTTCATTATGTAATATGGTTCTCTCTCTCTCTCTCTCTCTCTCTCTCTCTCTCTCTCTCTCTCTCTCTCTCTGTTTGTCAATTTATCTTTCTGTCTGTGTGTCTGTCTGTCTGTCTTCCAACCTGTCCTTTTTCTGCTTACGCAAGCACGTGTAGGTGCGCAGCATCTGTGTATGGATGTATAAATATATATATTCTACTTCCTCTTAGAGTCCACGCCGTGTGGCATTGATAGTCAAGTCTGTCCACAACCTTCTGTCTCGTGTACTTTCAATCAAGAGCTGGTAGTCAGTCTCGTTTGGGCCCAGGAACGGAGTGCATGGATAACGGTGGAAGGTGTGTGGATCCAACATGTGTTTGAGAGTGAATGTCGTTCCAACTTTCAACTTGGCAAACGTAGCGAGAAGACAAGATGTCTGCCAGCCGTGTTACTTTTCGGTCAGGACAGCTGTTATGTTTTCGGCCATTATGCTTGTAGTAGGATGATAGTGATTTCGGCTAAAAGGTAAGGTGATGTATTTTGGGTTACAATGTATGCTTGGACAGTAGTCTATTTCATGGGCCGGCTGAGGAAGCCGCGAGTGGAAGAATAAAGAGCAGAAACAGTCTCGTGTTGTTTTGCAGTCGTCCATTTTCTGCTCATCGTTTGATGTCGGTGTGTGAAATATGAATCGTGTTATGACGAGAGCCAGATAGAAGATAATAGAGAGTCATTGCAATTACAAAAACCTTTTTCACGAGCTCTCAGTTTGATTTCTACTGGGTCATGCGCCTGGTGTACATCATCTCTTGATTGACAGAATTTCTCTGAATGATTATATGAAATGGAAAAAAATGGCGAACTGGCTAAACTGATGGATTGCTGTGGGTAATGAAGCCAATTGATGAATGCCAGAGTAAGCCTGGATAGGATGTCATGGTTATGCAACCTGGCTGTGAAACTATGACACGACCAGTGTGACCTGTTCACTAACTGGTTGACTGCCGAGGGGGCATTCATGGTATAGCAGAAGGGTACATAGATATTATCTCGGCAGTTATGGGGTCGCATCCTGGTGGCCGCTACAAGTTTGCTAGTTCAGAGAGCGTTATGGCTAGTGTTAGCTCAGAAACAACAATTCAGTCAGTATCGTTTACATTACATTGCAAAAAATACTGAGATACAACAGTTTAGTAAGCTTCATGTACATTACATTGTAAAAAATACTGAGATACAACAGTTTAGTAAGCTTCATGTACATTACATTTTAAAAAATACTGAGATACAACAGTTTAGTAAGCTTCATGTACATTACATTGTAAAAAATACTGAGATACAACAGTTTAGTAAGCTTCATGTACATTACATTGTAAAAAATACTGAGATACAACAGTTTAGTAAGCTTCATGTACATTACATTGTAAAAAATACTGAGATACAACAGTTTAGTAAGCTTCATGTACATTACATTGCAAAAAATACTGAGATACAACAGTTTAGTAAGCTTCATGTACATTACATTGCAAAAAATACTGAGATACAACAGTTTAGTAAGCTTCATGTACATTACATTGTAAAAAATACTGAGATACAACAGTTTAGTAAGCTTCATGTACATTACATTGTAAAAAATACTGAGATACAACAGTTTAGTAAGCTTCATGTACATTACATTGCAAAAAATACTGAGATACAACAGTTTAGTAAGCTTCATGTACATTACATTGTAAAAAATACTGAGATACAACAGTTTAGTAAGCTTCATGTACATTACATTGCAAAAAATACTGAGATACAACAGTTTAGTAAGCTTCATGTACATTACATTGTAGAAGAGGAGCACTACCAAAGGTTGTTAAAATTAATAACTACTTACAAAGATTAAATACCATTCTTCTCCTATTTAACAATACAGTGATCACTCCCTTGGATTTTAAAGGTGTGATTATTGTTCTTATCTTAAGGAGATTATAGTGTGTTTGTTTGTTTATTGTCTTCCTTGTACCATCGGACAAATAAATACATTTAAATATACACATGCATGCATACGCGCGCACAGAGACACACAAACTCATACTTACACACACCAATAAATGCACACACCTACACTTACATTAAAACACACATTTAAACACACACACATGTACACTCACACCTGTACACATATACTCCCACCTATAGACGCATACAAACACATATGTAAGTCAAGGACCCTTTTCCACTTACGTCTTTAGGCGTATAGGGCATATAAGGCTAGACCTATATTTTGTAGACAATCGGCACAAAATGGGTGATGTGGTTAGCATCACGCCGGCCACCTTTACTTCCCGGGACTACACCCTGTACTTACTCAAGGCTGGGTCGACCTGGCAGCCAAGGTCATGTTTGAAAAAGTCCGGCTCCTCCAGGTAGCGACTCTATAGCCTTCACATAAACAAGGTCATGTTTGAAAAAAGTCCAGCTCCTCCATGTAGCGACTCTGTAGCCTTCACATAAACAAGGTCATGTTTGAAAAAAGTCCGGCTCCGCCAGGTAGCGACTCTGTAGCCTTCACATAAACAAGGTCATGTTTGAAAAAGTCCGGCTCCTTCAGGTAGCGACTCTGTAGCCTTCACATAAACAAGGTCATGTTTGAATAAAGTCCGGCTCCGCCAGGTAGCGACTCTGTAGCCCTCGCATAAACAAGGTCATGTTTGAAAAAAGTCCGGCTCCGCAAGTTAGCGACTCTGTAGCCTTCACATAAACACACACTTACACATATAATTATAAATGTACACATGCAGAGAGCGAGAAAGAAAGTGATCGAGAGAGAGAGAGAGAGAGAGAGAGAGAGAGAGATAAAGAGAGAGATAGAGAGATAGAGAGAGAGCGAGAGAGAGAGAGAGAGAGTTAGAGAGAGAGAGAGAGAAAGAGAGAAAGAAAGAGAGAAAGTATCTGTAAACTCTGTCGGAAAGTTCTGGTTGTTCATCCACTTCTGGACTGCAGTCCTGGTCTAGAACCTGAGTGTTGCGTGTGAACCCGTTTTACAGATCTGACTCATTTGTATGCAGACAGCTGGTTCTTTGCCTCTCAGGTAAATGCACTCCGATTTAGAAGGAAGCTATCAATTATTCGACTCTTACGAGACGCTTTTGGGTAGGCAGTGGGTCTATTCTTGTTTTCCTTTGTTTTTCCAGGCCTTGAAACCCACACCGGGAGAACTATAATAGAATTACCTTAGTCGTGGAAATGCTTGACAGAAGTCACAACACAGTGAGTTGAAACTTGAACAGTTAGAAAAGACAAATCGGTCGTTCTTGGCTCGGGTGTTAAGGAACCAAAGTCATTTGTGTAATAATGCGAATCCGTTTGGTATCCGCCACACACCAAAAACACACTCGGAAATTCAGTTAATTCCAAAGGTTTCTTCCAGCTCTTCATCATGTTTCTGATAAGTTGTACGTAGCGTGAGGCTCAGGGAATAGATAGTAGTACCAGTTATGCGATCTGCCTACTTTCCTGATTTCCCTATAGACTTGTGACGACATTTAACCAGGAGAGTGTATTTTTGTTTAGTCCAGGAATTATTCACCCGCACAATTGTTTCTTCAAATCAGGCACTTTTAATTTTCTTTTTTTAAAAAATTTCCTTTGACACTTGGTGAGGTAATGACAAAATCAGGCGCAAAAGAAAAGATGGCAAAGGAACGAGCTGTACTCTAAAGTAGGGCTGTGCCGAATATTCGCTTCGTATTCGCTTCGGGGCCGAATAGTGGACCCAATAACTAATCGGTATTCGGCCGAATAGTTGCGGTCGGGCCGAATACGAATAGTGGTTACCTCACAACCGTTTCTGGACTGGTGGAAAAAAAAACATCAAGACTTCCCACCTTGGTTTATACTGTGAAGCGTTATCTTTGTGCACCACCTACGAGCGTACCAAGTGCCCCTTTATTTCCATCTTGCATGTGTTGCGAGTATAGTGTTTTTAGGTGTGTTGCTGTAGAAACAAAATGCAACACTTAAAAATGTAAGAGGGACAGACAAGCAAGTGTTCTAATGTTGTCGGTTTGATTTCTTTGAGTGGAGTGTCCTCTTCGTTGATTCTTTGAAGTAACGGGAGTTCGTCATCATTTATGGGTGTCGTACCTGTTTTTTCGTCGTCTCGTGGAAACGGCAGCGGCTGAATGTTTTGATCGACTTTCGGTTTCTTGATTGTCTTTGTTGTTTGATCTTCTGGCGTTGGCCGCCCGGCGTCTGGTATCGTGAGCTCGCGGGGGGGGGGGGGGGGGGGGGGCTGGGCGACTTGTAAGGATGGCATTGTTTTCTTCGTTATTTTTGTTTTTGATGTTTCGCCTTGCGGGTTTTCATTTTGACTCTCTGTATTTGTCGTATTTTCCTGTTTAGTACAGCTAGAAATACCTTCAGTGAGACAAAAAGCTGGCCTAATGCTGACAACATGGAACGAAGGTTTTTCATGGAGGTGTGTCAGCACACGAACTAATACGTGCTGCAGGAGATCGCAGATTGTGGCAAGGCATAATCGCCCATGCCAGCCAGCAAAGCAGTTGATGATGATGATTCACTATTCGTATTCGCATTCGTATTCGGCCGAATAGTTGGTCCAGCTATTCGTATTCGGCCGAATAGTGAAAATCACTATTCGGTACAGCCCTACTCTAAAGTGGTTGAGAGTGGGGCACACATACGTGTCATACGTTCTGCCTCTTGTTTCAACAACCATTTTAACCAATAGAAGATATACTAAAAAAAAAAAAAAAACCTGAACGAGAAGCTCACCTGAGAAGTCACATATCATATTGTCTGTTTCCAAACTGTATAGTCTGTCTGCAGTCATGAATTCTATTGTCTGTTCGCACATTGTCTGGTTTGTCTGCCGCCATACATTCTATTGTCTATTCCCACATTTCGTAGTCTGCCTGAAGCCATATATTCTACTGCCTCTCTCTTACCATGTTTTTGTTATAGTTTATGTGGCGCCACTTATGTTGCTTGAAGCATCCTCTACGCTGTATTGTCTCCCAGTCGCCAAGCTTTTTGCCGTCCAGCCTCTACTAACTTATTCAGTAATGCCATTTCCTGTTCAGAACAACCTACTAAATATATTCTTCAGTTCTGTCCATCTTTTTCCTGCAGCCCTGAATATGCTCACCACTCTCTCACTCTCCTCCGTATCTTCTCCTCTATTCGATCTCATCTCCCACTCTCCTCTGTGTCTTCTCCTCTATTCGATCTCATCTGTCACTCCCTCTGGTATCCAGTATCTGTAAGAGAACGCTGGCACGAACGTCTCTTTAAATTAATGCATTCTGATCCGTTGGCCAGGTTTTCTTGTGTGCCTAAGCCAGAGTTAAGATGTATGCCTTTTAGCGTTGTATGCCAGAAGAAAGCTTTCATGATGATAGAACTGGCTTGCAGCCTATTGTGATTTTCTATTTTGTGTGTAAATATATAGAATCAGATAAAATGGCCATTGAATAAGAAATTATTTTAACAGGAGGTAGAAGACAATTTGAAAAAGGCCCAACGTTATCTCCATTTAGTTGGTTCCATAAACTGTGTACATTCAGACAGCATTTTAAATGTAGCCGCAAATTAACAAACAACACAATATCATAAATAGATCGTTCTTGTAGATTTCATACAACGGTCGAGAGTTGCACCGTGGAAGAGATACGGCCTCAACATCTGGACATGCTTTGTGGTTGTTTGGAGGTCTCATGTTTCATTCTCGGTGCCTTCACTGCAATACAGCATAACAGTTATGCCTAATATCCATGCAGGAAAAACAAAAATAATGACAATGAAACCAGCAATCTAAGTTTACCTGGTGATATCCCGCCGGACAATGTTCCGTGACACACCTGTTTGGGCAGTAATGTAGTTATGAGGGAACTGATAGCAATATTAAACAACCAAAACAAAAGGTAAGAGCATTTTTCATAAAAGTAGGAAATTTGTGGCAGCCAAGGGAAATTAAAACTAATATTTAACTGAAACTTTTCTACCAAAGTCAAATCAGTCCGGTTGTTTGGAACGGAGCACAACTAGAACAGTCACCAGTAAACGAAACAAAACACATTCATTAACTGGTGCCTGTGCAGAACAGAATAATTAAAATAGTATGATAGCATCAGCAATTTTAGGCTTCGGTAGAGAACTAAACAAATTAGATTGAATCAAACGGGGAAGAAAAAAGGACACTGGCGTTGGATAGGGCATACTATTGAAATACACGAGAACACTGTAACTAGAATGTCTTTTCACTGGAACCCACAGGAGCATATAAATCAAGAAAAACACCAAAAAAAAAAAAAAAAAAAAAAAAATAATGTAGGAAGGAGCTAGAGGGTGACGTTAAAAAGATAAGGAAAAAGATACGGGGGATATGGGGTGAGCTAATGCCATAGAAGGAGATGGGGCGATTTAGCGAGTATTGTTTGAGGGTCTATGTAATAGTGGGGAATAAAGAGCAGCAGAAGAAGTGCTGATGGTGGGGATACTGTTGTGGGCAGGGCATCGGTGGTGGTGATGATGACACCGTGAATGCCCAGCAAGCATGCACTAGTGAGGGTGTTAGTGTAAATCCTGGTGCTCCTTTCATACGTAGAATGTTTGTTTAGTCCCGAGGCATCTAAATCTGACTAGCGCCAAATCGAGCAGTCTCTAGGGTAGCCAGTATTAACCCTGGACCGGACCACACTAAAGTCCACAGAATAGGTCAGTCTATAGACCCTGGGAGACGAGGCACCAACATCTGACTAGCGCCAAATCGAGCAGTCTCTAGGGTAGCCAGCATTAACCCTGGACCGGACCACACTAAAGTCCACAAAATAGGTCAATCTATAGACCCTGAAAGACGAGGCACCAACATCTGACTAGCGCCAAATCGAGCAGTCTCTAGGGTAGCCAGCATTAACCCTGGACCGGACCACACTAAAGTCCACAGAATAGGTCAGTCTATTGACCCTGAGAGACGAGACACCAACATCTGACTAGCGCCAAATCGAGCAGTCTCTAGGGTAGCCAGCATTAACCCTGGACCGGACCACACTAAAGTCCACAGAATAGGTCAGTCTATAGACCCTGAGAGACGAGGCACCAACATCTGACTAGCGCCAAATCGAGCAGTCTCTAGGGTAGCCAGCATTAACCCTGGACCGGACCACACTAAAGTCCACAGAATAGGTCAGTCTATTGACCCTGAGAGACGAGACACCAACATCTGACTAGCGCCAAATCGAGCAGTCTCTAGGGTAGCCAGCATTAACCCTGGACCGGACCACACTAAAGTCCACAGAACAGGTCAGTCTGTAGACCCTGGTAGACGAGGCACCACCGTCTGACTGGCGCCAATTCGAGCAGACTCTAGGGTGGCCCGTATTAACCCTAGACCGGACCACACTAAAGTCCACAGAATAGGTCAGTCTATAGACCTGATAGACTATATCTGAATCCAGAATGTACCCTTCTCATCACGTTTAATTTTTTGTCTTACAACAGGAGCAATTGGGAAAGAGGAAGAGGGAGGAGGCGGCAACGAGAAAGATGATGCAGAAGCAGCAGAGATTGAAGAAGCTAGGCGGGAGATGGAGGAGAAAAGAAAAGAGAAGCACAGAAAGTTGGAGGAAGAAAGAGAAGTTATGAGACAGGGAATCCGTGATAAGGTAAGTCAGTCAGTTGTAACTGTGTTATTTATGTAATTTTTAACCTTTTTATTTTAGGTAATTTTTATATGCAGACCACTTGTTAGTTCAGTCGTGACCAACTGTTTCAGAAACAATCACGACCAACTGTTTCAGAAACAATCATGACCAACTGTTTCAGAAAAAAAAAAATCAGACCAACTGTCTTAGAAACGATCAGACCAACTGTCTCAGAAACAATCATGACCAACTGTTTCAGAAACAATCATGACCAACTGTTTCAGAAACAATCATGACCAACTGTTTCAGAAACAATCATGACCAACTGTTTCAGAAACAATCATGACCAACTGTTTCAGAAACAATCATACCAACTGTTTCAGAAACAATCATGACCAACTGTTTCAGAAACAATCATGACCAACTGTTTCAGAAACAATCATGACCAACTGTCTTAGAAACGATCAGACCAACTGTCTCAGAAACAATCGTTACCAACTGTTTCAGAAACAATCATGACCAACTGTTTCAGAAGCAATCATGACCAACTGTTTCAGAAACAATCATGACCAACTGTTTCAGAAAAAAAAAAATCAGACCAACTGTCTTAGAAACGATCAGACCAACTGTCTCACAAGCAATCATGACCAACTGTTTCAGAAACATTCATACCAAATGTTCTAAAAACAATCATGACCAACTATCTCAGAAACAATCATGACCAAATGTTTCAAAAACAATCATGACCAACTATCTTAAAAACAATCATGATCAACTGTCTCAGAAACAATCATGATCAACTGTCTCAGAAACAATCATGACCAACACTAACAACAAATAAATCATTTGAGAGTTGGTTACAAACGGTTTTTGGAGTTTGTAGTAGGTCAGTGGCACTGAGAGCTGACCGTCCAGTGGGCAATGGCAAATTACTTATCGTAAAAATTTGCCTACAAGACAACTGCTCCCCCTCCCCCCTATAGAAACTGCTAATTACTGCCTCTGTTTTACCACTTTTGCGCTGTAAGCAAGGGGGTCTTTTAGCCTGAGTAGTTACGGCTGCATGGCTAGTGCCGTCGCCACGACTGTGCAGGAGAGGATTTTTTTGTGTCCCCTGACAGAAAAAAAAAAAAAAAACCATCAGCCTTACCGAGGACTCGAACCTGGGTCTCCCGCTTATGAGCCCAGCGTTTTAACCGTTCTGTCAGAGGCTCCTAGAAAAACCACAACAGCCAAAATATGCCGGGGTTGGTTCTGCAACGTCCTGTAAAGGATACGGAACTAAAAAATGTTGATTTATTCATCATGGATCTGGTATACATTTAGGCATGTAAAGTGTTATTTGATTACTATATAACACTGAATGCTACATCCTAGATCTGCGTGTTTCTGCGTCTCATTATTGCAACAACAAATCGTGTGATACATGCAAAATTGCATACATCTGCGACAGAGTATAAGACTTCTGTAGCTGTGGCATGTGTCTTTTAGAGGTTGTCTAGCTGTCTGGTGTCTGGAGACTTCTGTAGCTGTGTGCATGTGTCTTTTAGAGGTTGTCTAGCTTCTGGTGTCTGGAGACTTCTGTAGCTGTGGCATGTGTCTTTTAGAGGTTGTCTAGCTTCTGGTGTCTGGAGACTTCTGTAGCTGTGGCATGTGTCTTTTAGTCTTTTCTGTAGAGGTTGTGTAGCTTCTGGTGTCTGGAGACTTCTGTAGCTGTGGCATGTGTCTTTTAGAGGTTGTCTAGCTTCTGGTGTCTGGAGACTTCTGTAGCTGTGGCATGTGTCTTTTAGAGGTTGTCTAGCTTCTGGTGTGGCGTGTGTCTTTTAGACTTCTGTGTCTGGAGCTGCTGTGGCATGTGTCTTTTAGAGGTTGTCTAGCTTCTGGTGTCTGGAGACTTCTGTAGCTGTGGCATGTGTCTTTTAGAGGTTGTCTAGCTTCTGGTGTCTGGAGACTTCTGTAGCTGTCTAGCTTCTGGTGTCTGGAGACTTCTGTAGCTGTATCATGTGTGTCTTTTAGAGGTTGTCTAGCTTCTGGTGTCTGGAGACTTCTGTCGCTGTGGCATGTGTCTTTTAGAGGTTGTCTAGCTTCTGGTGTCTGGAGACTTCTGTAGCTGTGGCATGTGTCTTTTAGAGGTTGTCTAGCTTCTGGTGTCTGGAGACTTCTGTAGCTGTGGCATGTCTAGCTTCTGGTGTCTTTTAGAGGTTGTCTAGCTTCTGGTGTCTGGAGACTTCTGTAGCTGTGGCATGTGTCTTTTAGAGGTTGTCTAGCTTCTGGTGTCTGGAGACTTCTGTAGCTGTGGCATGTGTCTTTTAGAGGTTGTCTAGCTTCTGGTGTCTGGAGACTTCTGTAGCTGTGGCATGTGTCTTTTAGAGGTTGTCTAGCTTCTGGTGTCTGGAGACTTCTGTAGCTGTGGCATGTGTCTTTTAGAGGTTGTCTAGCTTCTGGTGTCTGGAGACTTCTGTAGCTGTGGCATGTGTCTTTTAGAGGTTGTCTAGCTTCTGGTGTCTGGAGACTTCTGTAGCTGTGGCATGTGTCTTTTAGAGGTTGTCTAGCTTCTGGTGTCTGGAGACTTCTGTAGCTGTGGCATGTGTCTTTTAGAGGTTGTCTAGCTTCTGGTGTCTGGAGACTTCTGTAGCTGTGGCATGTGTCTTTTAGAGGTCTAGCTTCTGTCTAGACTTCTGTAGCTGTGGCATGTGTCTTTTAGTTCTGGAGACTGGAGACTTCTGTAGCTGTGGCATGTGTCTTTTAGAGGTTGTCTAGCTTCTGGTGTCTGGAGACTTCTGTAGCTGTGGCATGTGTCTTTTAGAGGTTGTCTAGCTTCTGGTGTCTGGAGACTTCTGTAGCTGTGGCATGTGTCTTTTAGAGGTTGTCTAGCTTCTGGTGTCTGGAGACTTCTGTAGCTGTGGCATGTGTCTTTTAGAGGTTGTCTAGCTTCTGGTGTCTGGAGACTTCTGTAGCTGTGGCATGTGTCTTTTAGAGGTTGTCTAGCTTCTGGTGTCTGGAGACTTCTGTAGCTGTGGCATGTGTCTTTTAGAGGTTGTCTAGCTTCTGGTGTCTGGAGACTTCTGTAGCTGTGGCATGTGTCTTTTAGAGGTTGTCTAGCTTCTGGTGTCTGGAGACTTCTGTAGCTGTGGCATGTGTCTTTTAGAGGTTGTCTAGCCTCTGGTGTCTGGAGACTTCTGTAGCTGTGGCATGTGTCTTTTAGAGGTTGTCTAGCTTCTGGTGTCTGGAGACTTCTGTAGCTGTGGCATGTGTGTCTTTTAGAGGTTGTCTAGCTTCTGGTGTCTGGAGACTTCTGTAGCTGTGGCATGTGTGTCTTTTAGAGGTTGTCTAGCTTCTGGTGTCTGGAGACTTCTGTCGCTGTGGCATGTGTCTTTTAGAGGTTGTCTAGCTTCTGGTGTCTGGAGACTTCTGTAGCTGTGGCATGTGTCTTTTAGAGGTTGTCTAGCTTCTGGTGTCTGGAGACTTCTGTAGCTGTGGCATGTGTCTTTTAGAGGTTGTCTAGCTTCTGGTGTCTGGAGACTTCTGTAGCTGTGGCATGTGTCTTTTAGAGGTTGTCTAGCTTCTGGTGTCTGGAGACTTCTGTAGCTGTGGCATGTGTCTTTTAGAGGTTGTCTAGCTTCTGGTGTCTGGAGACTTCTGTAGCTGTGGCATGTGTCTTTTAGAGGTTGTCTAGCTTCTGGTGTCTGGAGACTTCTGTAGCTGTGGCATGTGTCTTTTAGAGGTTGTCTAGCTTCTGGTGTCTGGAGACTTCTGTAGCTGTGGCATGTGTCTTTTAGAGGTTGTCTAGCTTCTGGTGTCTGGAGACTTCTGTAGCTGTGGCATGTGTCTTTTAGAGGTTGTCTAGCTTCTGGTGTCTGGAGACTTCTGTAGCTGTGGCATGTGTCTTTTAGAGGTTGTCTAGCTTCTGGTGTCTGGAGACTTCTGTAGCTGTGGCATGTGTCTTTTAGAGGTTGTCTAGCTTCTGGTGTCTGGAGACTTCTGTAGCTGTGGCATGTGTCTTTTAGAGGTTGTCTAGCTTCTGGTGTCTGGAGACTTCTGTAGCTGTGGCATGTGTCTTTTAGAGGTTGTCTAGCTTCTGGTGTCTGGAGACTTCTGTAGCTGTGGCATGTGTCTTTTAGAGGTTGTCTAGCTTCTGGTGTCTGGAGACTTCTGTAGCTGTGGCATGTGTCTTTTAGAGGTTGTCTAGCTTCTGGTGTCTGGAGACTTCTGTAGCTGTGGCATGTGTCTTTTAGAGGTTGTCTGTTTTAGAGGTTGTGGTGTCTGGAGACTTCTGACTGTGGCGTGTGTCTTTTAGAGGTTGTCTAGCTTCTGGTGTCTGGAGACTTCTGTAGCTGTGGCATGTGTCTTTTAGAGGTTGTCTAGCTTCTGGTGTCTGGAGACTTCTGTAGCTGTGGCATGTGTCTTTTAGAGGTTGTCTAGCTTCTGGTGTCTGGAGACTTCTGTAGCTGTGGCATGTGTCTTTTAGAGGTTGTCTAGCTTCTGGTGTCTGGAGACTTCTGTAGCTGTGGCATGTGTCTTTTAGAGGTTGTCTAGCTTCTGGTGTCTGGAGACTTCTGTAGCTGTGGCATGTGTCTTTTAGAGGTTGTCTAGCTTCTGGTGTCTGGAGACTTCTGTAGCTGTGGCATGTGTCTTTTAGAGGTTGTCTAGCTTCTGGTGTCTGGAGACTTCTGTAGCTGTCTGGAGACTGTCTGTAGCTGTGTCTGGAGACTGTGTGGCTTGTTAGAGGTTGTCTAGCTTCTGGTGTCTGGAGACTTCTGTAGCTGTGGCATGTGTCTTTTAGAGGTTGTCTAGCTTCTGGTGTCTGGAGACTTCTGTAGCTGTGGCATGTGTCTTTTAGAGGTTGTCTAGCTTCTGGTGTCTGGAGACTTCTGTAGCTGTGGCATGTGTCTTTTAGAGGTTGTCTAGCTTCTGGTGTCTGGAGACTTCTGTAGCTGTGGCATGTGTCTTTTAGAGGTTGTCTAGCTTCTGGTGTCTGGAGACTTCTGTAGCTGTGGCATGTGTCTTTTAGAGGTTGTCTAGCTTCTGGTGTCTGGAGACTTCTGTAGCTGTGGCATGTGTCTTTTAGAGGTTGTCTAGCTTCTGGTGTCTGGAGACTTCTGTAGCTGTGGCATGTGTCTTTTAGAGGTTGTCTAGCTTCTGGTGTCTGGAGACTTCTGTAGCTGTGGCATGTGTCTTTTAGAGGTTGTCTAGCTTCTGGTGTCTGGAGACTTCTGTAGCTGTGGCGTGTGTCTTTTAGAGGTTGTCTAGCTTCTGGTGTCTGGAGACTTCTGTAGCTGTGGCATGTGTCTTTTAGAGGTTGTCTAGCTTCTGGTGTCTGGAGACTTCTGTAGCTGTGGCATGTGTCTTTTAGAGGTTGTCTAGCTTCTGGTGTCTGGAGACTTCTGTAGCTGTGGCATGTGTCTTTTAGAGGTTGTCTAGCTTCTGGTGTCTGGAGACTTCTGTAGCTGTGGCATGTGTCTTTTAGAGGTTGTCTAGCTTCTGGTGTCTGGAGACTTCTGTAGCTGTGGCATGTGTCTTTTAGAGGTTGTCTAGCTTCTGGTGTCTGGAGACTTCTGTAGCTGTGGCATGTGTCTTTTAGAGGTTGTCTAGCTTCTGGTGTCTGGAGACTTCTGTAGCTGTGGCATGTGTCTTTTAGAGGTTGTCTAGCTTCTGGTGTCTGGAGACTTCTGTAGCTGTGGCATGTGTCTTTTAGAGGTTGTCTAGCTTCTGGTGTCTGGAGACTTCTGTAGCTGTGGCATGTGTCTTTTAGAGGTTGTCTAGCTTCTGGTGTCTGGAGACTTGTAGCTGTAGCTGTGGCATGTGTCTTTTAGAGGTTTTTAGTCTAGCTTCTGGTGTCTGGAGACTTCTGTAGCTGTGGCATGTGTCTTTTAGAGGTTGTCTAGCTTCTGGTGTCTGGAGACTTCTGTAGCTGTGGCATGTGTCTTTTAGAGGTTGTTGTCTAGCTTCTGGCATGTGTCTGGAGACTTCTGTAGCTGTGTGGCATGTGTCTTTTAGAGGTTGTCTTTTAGAGGTTGTCTTTAGGTTGTCTAGCTTCTGGTGTCTGGAGACTTCTGTAGCTGTGGCATGTGTCTTTTAGAGGTTGTCTAGCTTCTGGTGTCTGGAGACTTCTGTAGCTGTGGCATGTGTCTTTTAGAGGTTGTCTAGCTTCTGGTGTCTGGAGACTTCTGTAGCTGTGGCATGTGTCTTTTTAGAGGTTGTCTAGCTTCTGGTGTCTGGAGACTTCTTCTGTGGCGCTGTGGCTAGTGTGTCTTTCTAGAGGTTGTCTAGCTTCTGGTGTCTGGAGACTTCTGTAGCTGTGGCATGTGTCTTTTAGAGGTTGTCTAGCTTCTGGTGTCTGGAGACTTCTGTAGCTGTGGCATGTGTCTTTTAGAGGTTGTCTAGCTTCTGGTGTCTGGAGACTTCTGTAGCTGTGGCATGTGTCTTTTAGAGGTTGTCTAGCTTCTGGTGTCTGGAGACTTCTGGTGTCTGGAGACTTCTGTAGCTGTGGCATGTGTCTTTTAGAGGTTGTCTAGCTTCTGGTGTCTGGAGACTTCTGTAGCTGTGGCATGTGTCTTTTAGAGGTTGTCTAGCTTCTGGTGTCTGGAGACTTCTGTAGCTGTGGCATGTGTCTTTTAGAGGTTGTCTAGCTTCTGGTGTCTGGAGACTTCTGTAGCTGTGGCATGTGTCTTTTAGAGGTTGTCTAGCTTCTGGTGTCTGGAGACTTCTGTAGCTGTGGCATGTGTCTTTTAGAGGTTGTCTAGCTTCTGGTGTCTGGAGACTTCTAGCTGTGGCATGTGTCTTTTAGAGGTTGTCTTTTGGTGTCTGGAGGTTGTGTCTTTTAGCTTCTGGTGTCTGGAGACTTCTAGCTGTGGCATGTGTCTTTTAGAGGTTGTCTAGCTTCTGGTGTCTGGAGACTTCTGTAGCTGTGGCATGTGTCTTTTAGAGGTTGTCTAGCTTCTGCTGTCTGGAGACTTCTAGCTGTGGCGTGTGTCTTTTAGAGGTTGTCTAGCTTCTGGTGTCTGGAGACTTCTAGCTGTGGCGTGTGTCTTTTAGAGGTTGTCTAGCTTCTGGTGTCTGGAGACTTCTGTAGCTGTGGCGTGTGTCTTTTAGAGGTTGTCTAGCTTCTGGTGTCTGGAGACTTCTGTAGACTTCTGTAGCTGTGGCATGTGTCTTTTAGAGGTTGTCTAGCTTCTGGTGTCTGGAGACTTCTGTAGCTGTGGCATGTGTCTTTTAGAGGTTGTCTAGCTTCTGGTGTCTGGTGACTTCTAGCTGTGGCGTGTGTCTTTTAGAGGTTGTCTAGCTTCTGGTGTCTGGAGACTTCTGTAGCTGTGGCGTGTCTTTTAGTGGTTGTCTAGCTTCTGGTGTCTGGAGACTTCTAGCTGTGGCGTGTGTCTTTTAGAGGCTGTCTAGCTTCTGCTGTCTGGAGACTTCTGTAGCTGTGGCGTGTGTCTTTTAGAGGTTGTCTAGCTTCTGGTGTCTGGAGACTTCTGTAGCTGTGGCATGTGTCTTTTAGAGGTTGTCTAGCTTCTGGTGTCTGGAGACTTCTGTAGCTGTGGCATGTGTCTTTTAGTGGTTGTCTAGCTTCTGGTGTCTGGAGACTTCTGTAGCTGTGGCATGTGTCTTTTAGAGGTTGTCTAGCTTCTGGTGTCTGGAGACTTCTGTAGCTGTGGCATGTGTCTTTTAGAGGTTGTCTAGCTTCTGGTGAAAACAGTTCTGTGACTGTCTAGAACTGTTTAGTCTCTCGCTGTTCCTGCTCTTTTAGTGCTGTTTTTTTCTGACGCCGTATCGCCTCGGATGTGATCTCAGTCCCTGATAAAAGTGCTTGTGTCCCAAAACGTTTAGTTTATCTGTATTTGCGTCTACTATACAATTTTTTTTGGGGAAGGGAAACACTCGCTAACTGATGGCCAGGATCGGATCCAGCGCACTCACTGAGGCTGGTTTATAGGCGGCCACCGCTGCTCATAACCACGCTGTCCCACAACAAGCATCTGGTATATAGACAGCAGTGCCTAGCTGGTCATAGTCTTAGTACACTTCTCTCCATAGCCAGGCTCACACGCCATTTGAAGGTGATAGGTTCGATTACCGGCACGGTAACTCTAGCTTTCAATTTTTATGTTGCCCAGTGTGTCATTATATCTTTCTACCACTTTCTATGAACCCCAATCAATACATTATCTCATTGTTTATTTATTTACCCCATAACAAGCATCTCATAAAAGTCCAATAATTAGGCGCTGGCTGAAATATAATTTGCTCGGCTTAAAAACGTAGATATCGTACCCTAACTGTAAACCACAAAGCAGAGTGTCAGTCGTCCTGTTGAAGAGTGAATGCAGAAATAGAGGGGGGGAATCTCATTATGGACAGAACAGTTATCTACTCAGAGAGAGCCTAACATAGATATGGATACACATGGATAGAAACACTATTATTTCAGATAAATGGATATGGATACACATGGATACAAACACTGTTATTTCAGATAAAGGGATATGGATACACATGGATACAAACACTGTTATTTCAGATAGATATGGATACACATGGATACAAACACTATTATTTTCGATAAAAGGATATGTATACACATGGATACAAACACTGTTATTTCAGATAAATGGATATGGATACACATGGATACAAACACTATTATTCAAGATAAAGGGATATGGATACACATGGATACAAACACTATTATTTCAGATAAAGGGATATGGATACACATGGATACAAACACTATTATTTCAGATAAAGGGATATGGATACACATGGATACAAACACTATTTTTTCAGATAAAGGGATATGGATACACATGGATACAAACACTGTTATTTCAAATAAAGGGATATGGATACACATGGATACAAACACTGTTATTTCAAATAAAGGGATATGGATACACATGGATACAAACACTATTATTTCAGATAAAGGGATATGGATACACATGGATACAAACACTGTTATTTCAGATAAAGGGATATGGATACACATGGATACAAACACTGTTTTTTCAGCTAAAGGGATATGGATACACATGGATACAAACACTATTATTTCAGATAAAGGGATATGGATACACATGGATACAAACACTATTATTTATGATAAAGGGATATGGATACACATGGATACAAACACTATTATTTATGATGAGAGTTTGAACAAACTAGCTTTCATATTGTCAGTATTCCCCTTCTTATGTTTATCGTTTACTGGTTGTAAACAAGGCGGAAAGCTGTTGTTCGTGTATTTGTGGAATTTGCTTCCAGGACTTTAGTTTTCACTTTCACGAACGTTTTACACTTCTATCTTGCTGGTGTGCAAGTTCTTCCCTCTCTGGAAGATGCGTTCTGACTGCGAAGGAAACACCATTAATTAGTCGCCTTTTACGACATGCTTGTTAAGAAGGCATTGGTCTATGCTTCCTCCCCCCCCCCCCCCCCCCTCCCACACCAAATCTGACCGGAACCCAGGCGGATAATTTTGTCTGATGACCATCTTACCATCCTAAATTTCGTAATGTTATGTAAATGTACTCTCGCCCATTTATGGCATAATAATGTTTTCTTGAGAAATGTTTTAGCCTGCCTGTCCCTGTTTGTTCCTAAGTGTATGAACAGCTTAGACTAAAGGTGCTCTCTCTCTCTCTCTCTCTCTCTCTCTCTCTCTCTCTCTCTCTCTCTCTGTCTGTCTGTCTGTCTCTCTCTCTCTCTCTCTCTCTCTCTCTCTCTCTCTCTCTCTCTCTCTCCGAAATAAAGTGTTTGTTGTTATCAAATGTAATCTTTTGGCCCTGGTAAAGGACATCTCATACTAAACGAAAGGCTCTCTCATTTACGTAAAGTGTCTGCGGTTATAAAATGGAATTTGGCGAAGTTTGGAGCTGGCGGCAATTGCGTTGCTTGGAAAGCGATGTGTGTGATAACCGCACATTGATAGATTTTGTGTCAGTTGTCGGAAGCTGGGTGTATTTCGTCTACCCAGATGACTATGTGTTTATGGGAAGTGTCTTCTGGAGAGTGCCGCTGACGGTTTATCTGAGCGTAATTTGATTGGGTCGTCTTTTGGTGAATTCAGGGAAAATTGTGTTTAAAGTCGTCAGGGAAAGAAAGGAGGCGGGGTTGCCGTAAAATGTTGACTTCTCTAGCGTTGACCAGTTAGAGTTTGGTGTGTTGGTGATGTGCCAAGCTGGAAAATACGGACAGTTGGATTTATGCCTCAGTATGATCTTTCTAGTCACATAATTGTCAGGACAAAAAGTAACATATGATGTAGGGGCGGGCGATCTACGTGTAGTCTGTACATGTAGCGATCGCCTGTACCTGTAGAGATCACCTGTACCTGTAGAGATCGCCTGTACCTGTAGAGTTCACCTCTACCTGTAGAGATCACCTGTACCTGTAGAGATCGCCTGTACATGTAGAGATCGCCTGTACCTGTAGAGATCACCTGTACCTGCAGAGATCGTCTGTAGAGATCGCCTGTAGAGATCGCCTGTACCTGTGGAGATCGTCTGTACCTGTAGAGATCGCATGTAGAGATCGCCTGTACCTGTAGAGATCCCCTGTACCGGTAGAGATCGCCTGTACCTGTAGAGATCGCCTGTAGAGATCGCCTGTAGAGATCGCCTGTAGAGATCGCCTGTACCTGTAGAGATCGCCTGTACCTGTAGAGATCGCCTGTACCTGTAGAGATCGCCTGTAGAGATCGCCTGTAGAAATCGCCTGTACCTGTAGAGATCGCCAGTAGAGATTGCCTGCACCTGTAGAGATCGCCTGTAGAGATCGCCAGTAGAGATCGCCTGTAGAAATCGCCTGTACCTGTAGAGATCGCCAGTAGAGATTGCCTGTACCTGTAGAGATCGCCTGTACCTGTAGAGATCGCCTGTACCTATAGAGATCGCCTGTAGAGATCGCCTGTACCTGTAGAGTTCACCTGTACCTGTTAGATCCCCTGTACCTGTAGAGATCGCCTGTAGAGATCGCCTGTACCTGTAGAGTTCACCTGTACCTGTGGAGATCGCCTGTACCTGTGGAGATCGCCTGTACCTGTAGAGATCGCCAGTAGAGATTGCCTGTACCTGTAGAGATCGCCTGTACCTGTGGAGATCGCCTGTACCTGTGGAGATCGCCTGTACCTGTAGAGTTCACCTGTACCTGTTAGATCCCCTGTACCTGTAGAGATCACCTGTAGAGATCGCATGTACCTGTAGAGTTCACCTGTACCTGTGGAGATCGCCTGTACCTGTAGAGATCGCCTGTAGAGATCGCCTGTAGAGATCGCCTGTACCTGTAGAGATCGCCTGTAGAGATCGCCTGTACCTGTTGAGATCGCCTGTAGAGATCGCCTGTACCTGTAGAGATCGCCCGTAGAGATCGCCTGTACCTGTAGAGATCGCCTGTAGAGATCGCCTGTACCTGTAGAGATCGCCTGTAGAGATCACCTGTACCTGTGGAGATCGCCTGTACCTGTAGAGATCGCCTGTAGAGATCGCCTGTACCTGTAGAGATCGCCTGTAGAGATCGCCTGTACCTGTAGAGATCGCCTGTAGAGATCGCCTGTACCTGTAGAGATCGCCTGTACCTGTAGAGATCGCCTGTACCTGTGGAGATCGCGTGTACCTGTGGAGATCGCCTGTACCTGTGGAGATCGCCTGTACGTGTGGAGATCGCCTGTACCTGTAGAGATCGCCTGTACCTGTAGAGATCGCCTGTACCTGTAGAGATCGCCTGTAGAGATCGCCTGTACCTGTAGAGATCGCCTGTAGAGATCGCCTGTAGAGATCGCCTGTACGTGTAGAGATCGCCTGTAGAGATCGCCTGTACCTGTAGAGATCGCCTGTACCTGTAGAGATCGCCTGTACCTGTAGAGATCGCCTGTACCTGTAGAGATCGCCTGTACCTGTAGAGATCGCCTGTAGAGATCGCTTGTAGAGATCGCCTGTAGAGATCGACTGTACCTGTAGAGATCGCCTGTACCTGTAGAGATCGCCTGTACCTGTAGAGATCGCCTGTAGAGATCGCCTGTAGAGATCGCCTGTACCTGTAGAGATCGCCTGTACCTGCAGAGATCGCCTGTACCTGCAGAGATCGCCTGTACCTGTAGAGATCGCCTGTACCTGTAGAGATCGCCTGTACCTGTAGAGATCGCCTGTACCTGTAGAGATCGCCTGTAGAGATCGCCTGTAGAGATCGCCTGTAGAGATCGCCTGTAGAGATCGCCTGTAGAGATCGCCTGTAGAGATCGCCTGTAGAGATCGCCTGTACCTGTAGAGATCGCCTGTACCTGTAGAGACCGCTTGTACCTGTAGAGATCGCCTGTAGAGATCGCCTGTACCTGTAGAGATCGCCAGTAGAGATTGCCTGTACCTGTAGAGATCGCCAGTAGAGATTGCCTGTACCTGTAGAGATCGCCTGTACCTGTAGAGATCGCCTGTACCTATAGAGATCGCCTGTAGAGATCGCCTGTACCTATAGAGATCGCCTGTAGAGATCGCCTGTACCTGTAGAGTTCACCTGTACCTGTGGAGATCGCCTGTACCTGTAGAGTTCACCTGTACCTGTGGAGATCGCCTGTACCTGTGGAGATCATCTGTACCTGTAGAGATCGCCAGTAGAGATTGCCTGTACCTGTAGCGATCGCCTGTACCTGTGGAGATCGCCTGTACCTGTGGAGATCGCCTGTACCTGTAGAGTTCACCTGTACCTGTAAAGATCGCCTGTAGAGATCGCATGTACCTGTAGAGATCGCCTGTAGAGATCGCCTGTAGAGATCGCCTGTACCTGTAGAGATCGCCTGTACCTGTAGAGATCGCCTGTAGAGATCGCCTGTACCTGTATAGATCGCCTGTAGAGATCGCCTGTACCTGTAGAGATCGCCTGTAGAGATCGCCTGTACCTGTAGAGATCGCCTGTAGAGATCACCTGTACCTGTGGAGATCGCCTGTACCTGTAGAGATCGCCTGTAGAGATCGCCTGTAGAGATCGCCTGTACCTGTAGAGATCGCCTGTAGAGATCGCCTGTACCTGTAGAGATCGCCTGTAGAGATCGCCTGTACCTTTAGAGATTGCCTGTACCTGTAGAGTTCACCTGTACCTGTGGAGATCGCCTGTACCTGTGGAGATCGCCTGTACCTGTAGAGTTCACCTGTACCTGTGGAGATCGCCTGTACCTGTAGAGATCGCCTGTACCTATAGAGTTCACCTGTACCTGTGGAGATCGCCTGTACCTGTAGAGATCGCCTGTAGAGATCGCCTGTACATGTAGAGATCGCCTGTAGAGATCGCCTGTAGAGATCGCCTGTAGAGATCGCCTGTACGTGTAGAGATCGCCTGTACCTGTAGAGATCGCCTGTACCTATAGAGATCGCCTGTAGAGATCGCCTGTACCTGTAGAGATCGCCTGTACCTATAGAGATCGCATGTACCTGTAGAGATCGCCTGTAGAGATCGCTTGTTGAGATCGCCTGTAGAGATCGCCTGTACCTGTAGAGATCGTCTGTACCTGTAGAGATCGCCTGTACCTGTAGAGATCGTCTGTACCTGTAGAGATCGCCTGTACCTGTAGAGATCGCCTGTAGAGATCGCCTGTAGAGATCGCCTGTAGAGATCGCCTGTACCTGTAGAGATCGACTGTACCTGTAGAGATCGCCTGTAGAGATCGCCTGTACCTGTAGAGATCGCCTGTAGAGATCGCCTGTACCTGTAGAGATCGCCTGTACCTGTAGAGATTACCTGTACCTGTAGAGATCGCCTGTACCTGTAGAGATCGCCTGTACCTGTAGAGATCGCCTGTACCTGTAGAGATCGCCTGTACCTGTAGAGATCGCCTCTAGAGATCGCCTGTACCTGTAGAGATCGCCTCTAGAGATCACCTGTACCTGTAAAGATCGCCTTCAAGCTGGCTCGGTGACGGCTGCCCGACACCCTGACTTTTTTTTTCAGATCTAAAGAATGTCAAAAGCGCAGCATCACCACTGTGAAAAAAATAATACTTCTACAATCTTCCACGTACGTTGACAACACAGACAAAATAAGAACAAAGAAGCAAAGTCATTATTATGTTGCATTTAGTGTCGTTTATTATGATATTGATTACTGCCAAACATCGCTTTTAATGCCTGTATTTACACTTTTGAGGGGGAGGGTCTTTAAACTTGCAGATTTAGAGTCGCATGACTAGTGCTGCGGCCACGGACTGTGCAGATGCATTTTCTTGTTGCTTCTATGGATTAAACTAGCATCAGTATTAACTCAATCTGCTCTATCTTATAACTGACTGGAGTGAGTTGGCTACTTTGATCTGACTGTTGGAACAAAGCGGAGATGTTCCATCAGCTTTCTGAGATGTTCCATCAGCTCTCTGAGATGTTCCATCAGCTTTCTGAGATGTTCCATCAGCTTTCTGAGATGTTCCATCAGCTTTCTGAGATGTTCCATCAGCTTTCTGAGATGTTCCATCAGCTTTTTGAGATGTTCCATCAGCTTTCTGAGATGTTCTATCAACTTTCTGAGATGTTCTATCCACAAAGTGATGACCAGTTCTTTCTTTCTCTCAACTCTAGCATATTCTTCGTCCCGTCAGGTCATGCGTATTTTGCGCTGCATACACGCTCAACCCTATGGCGCAATCTTTGTTCACAAGAACACACACACAGACACACACGCACACTGGACATCTTATCACCCCTGCAGGACTAAAGATTTGTGCCACTTGGGCAGGCGTCTAACAGCGCTGATCGTGACCAAATAGTCCTTGGCCATATTGACAATCTCTGTCCGCTTACAAAAGCCGAGGCTTGTCCGCAAGAACTGACTGCATTTGAAACTTGTGCCTCTTGTACATAGGTGGATCAGATTGCCCAGGAAGAGCAACGTTCCGTTTTGTACATCTCTTCTGCAGGTATATCTCTCTACTGCAAGTCTCTCCAATATTTCTGCATCGATGCCAAAGGGTTTCTTATCCTGCTGCACACTTCCTTAAAAGCATTTGAGGTCTTCCGGCTGGACTCTCCTTGTGGTTAATTCTCCGTAAAGGAGATCTTTGGGGATACGTCAGTCCCTCATTCGAAATACGTTACCCAGCCACCGAAACCGTCTCTGCTTGCTGAGAGAGCGCACTATGGTAATATTAACTCTTTCAGCACTTGTTTGTTATCTTCTGCTTCCATGACACGCCCATGATGCGTTTCAGGCATCCACTGAGGAATTCCTTTTGTGTATTGTGTTTCTTGTTGCCAAGTGTACGATTTGTGGCCCACGTATCGGTAATTTGTCTCCAAACTCCACACACATGTGACACTTTCGGGAGCAGATGAGCCGCGTCGAGATAGGATATTACTTCAATGTCCACCCTTTTTTCTGAACTTCGTTCTCTCCTTTTTTTTTTTTCTTCCTTTAGGCATTCCATCTTTTTTTCTTTTTTTTTTCTACATCTGTTTCTTCTTGCTTGTTTGGATCTACCTTTGTTTGTCTCTTTATGTGTGTATGTATACATAACACACACACACACACATA
>CAJHNH020000201.1:75000-167500 GCA_905116865.2 Candidula unifasciata | reverse complement strand
CCGGCCTTAAGCATATCCATATGTTTATCTCTCAATGTCTGTCTTATCCGGCCTTAAGCATATCCATATGTTTATCTCTTAATGTAAGTCTTATATTAAGCATATTCATATGTTTATCTCTCAATGTCTGTCTTATCCGGCCTTAAGCATATCCATATGTTTATCTCTCGTCAATGTCTGTCTTATCCGGCCTTAAGCATATCCATATGTTTATCTCTTAATGTCTGTCTTATCCGGCCTTAAGCATATCCATATGTTTATCTCTCAATGTCTGTCTTATCCGGCCTTAAGCATATCCATATGTTTATCTCTTAATGTCTGTCTTATCCGGCCTTAAGCATATCCATATGTTTATCTCTCAAGTCTGTTTTATCCTGCCTTAAGCATATCCATATGTTTATCTCCTTAATGTCTTAAGCATATCCATATGTTTATCTCTCAATGTCTGTCTTATCCGGCCTTAAGCATATCCATATGTTTATCTCTTAATGTCTGTCATATCCGGCCTTAAGCATATCCATATGTTTATCTCTCAATGTCTGTCTTATCCGGCCTTAAGCATATCCATATGTTTATATCTTAATTTTATCTCTATCCATATGTCTCTTAATGTCTTATCCGGCCTTAAGCATATCCATATGTTTATCTCTTAATGTCTGTCTTATCCGGCCTTAAGCATATCCATATGTTTATCTCTTAATGTCTGTCTTATCCGGCCTTAAGGCATATCCATATGTTTATCTCTCAATGTCTGTCTTATCCGGCCTTAAGCATATCCATATGTTTAATCTCTTAATGTCTGTCTTATCCGGCCTAAGCATATCCATATGTTTATCTCTCAATGTCTGTCTTATCCGGCCTTAAGCATATCCATATGTTTATCTCTTAATGTCTGTCTTATCCGGCCTTAAGCATATCCATATGTTTCTCATCTCTTAATGTCTGTCTTATCTTCCGGCCTTAAAGCATATCCATATGTTTATCTCTCAATGTCTGTCTTATCCGGCCTTAAGCATATCCATATGTTTATCTCTTAATGTCTGTCTTATCCGGCCTTAAGCATATCCATATGTTTATCTCTCAATGTCTGTCTTATCCGGCCTTAAGCATATCCATATGTTTATCTCTTAATGTCTGTCTTATCCGGCCTTAAGCATATCCATATGTTTATCTCCTAATGTCTGTCTTATCCGGCCTTAAGCATATCCATATGTTTATCTCTTAATGTCTGTCTTATCCGGCCTTAAGCATATCCATATGTTTATCTCTCTATGTCTGTCTTATCCGGCCTTAAGCATATCCATATGTTTATCTCTTAATGTCTGTCTTATCCGGCCTTAAGCATATCCATATGTTTATCTCTTAATGTCTGTCTTATCCGGCCTTAAGCATATCCATATGTTTATCTCTTAATGTCTGTCTTATCCGGCCTTAAGCATTAAGCATATTATCCATAAGTTTAGTCTCTCTAATGTCTGTCTTATCCGGCCTTAAGCATATCCATATGTTTATCTCTTAATGTCTGTCTTATCCGGCCTTAAGCATATCCATATGTTTATCTCTTAATGTCTGTCTTATCCGGCCTTAAGCATATCCATATGTTTATCTCTTAATGTCTGTCTTATCCGGCCTTAAGCATATCCATATGTTTATCTCTTAATGTCTGTCTTATCCGGCCTTAAGCATATCCATATGTTTATCTCTTAATGTCTGTCTTATCCGGCCTTAAGCATATCCATATGTTTATCTCTTAATGTCTGGTCTTATCCGGCCTTAAGCATCATCCATATGTTTATCTTTAATGTCTGTCTTATCCGGCCTTAAGCATAAGCATAGGTTTATCTCATAATGTCTGTCTTATCCGGCCTTAAGTCTATCCGGCCTCTCTTAATGCTGTATCCATAAGCAATGTTGTTTATCTCTTAATGTCTGTCTTATCCGGCTTTAAGCATATCCATATGTTTATCTCTTAATGTCTGTCTGTGTTTATTTAGCAAACTAACTTGGAGTTTATCTAACTTGGATGCCGTCAGTAGTAAGGGAGGAAGTAAACTACCCGTTTGCATGCCTGTGTGTGCACTGAGAACATAGGCCTAAACGTATATTTTTTAAGACCAATCGGCACTCGCTGGCCATTGTGGCCAGGATCCGGCCGGCAGCTTTTACTTCCCATCATTTTACCTGGTGCCAATTTAAGGCCAGATCGACCATCTTACATTCAATCAGTGTTATTTAATGACATGAACGCACAACCTTCCGATAATTAAACAAGTGGCATTATGTAATATGTACTCACTTGATCGAGTTACTGTGGAGAGAGTGCTATAATATGTAATCACTTGGCCGAGTTACTGTGGAGAGAGTGCTGTAATATGTACTCACTTGGTCGAGTTACTGTGGAGAGAGTTCTGTAATATGTAATCACTTGGTCGAGTTACTGTGGAGAGAGTTCTGTAATATATACTCACTTGGCCGAGCTACTGTGGAGAGAGTTCCGTAAAGGGTTCTAGATTATGATACTTCCCCTGGCGACACACCCCGTCCAAGGCTGTGTGTGGAAATGAGGATGTTGATCGCATGTGAGAAGCAGATGAGGTTGGAGGGGGGGGGGGGAGGGGGAGGATGGGTGGGACTGAAGCCCTTATTTTTCTTAAAAAGACTTGGCCGCACCGCTAGAAAATATACAACGGGACGAAACCGTGTTTCTAATCATATACTGATATTCATGTGTGTTTATTGCTTTATTCTTTTAATACTGTTTTGATTCTAGGATTGTTTATTTGAAGTTCAGCAAATACTATTAATAACTAATATTATTATGATGCACTTAAAGAAGGCTTCAGCTCTGTCAGCCTCAACTCCTCACTCCACCCCTCCCTCCACCGCCTTCATACTTATGCTTCTCTAGGTTCACCTCATCTTCCATTGCTCGAGTTTCTCTTCGCGGGAGCCTCGTCGACACAGATAAAAGGACTCCCTTTCTCCGGCCGCTGCTTTGTCTGTAATATCAATTAAAACCGCCTTGTCTTCTCCTGATTCGCTTCATTGACAGTCACGGAAGTGAGAAAAAAAGTTGGATTAGAAAAGCTTTCTCAATTTTCCCCTTTAATCAATATCTGGCGAGAGGAATAACGTGTCGGCACGCGAGTACATTTGGCCGGTAACTGAATGAGGTAGTCACTGAGAACTCTTGAAGCCTGTTGGTTTGCGATGAAGCCGGAAAACTGCCTGATGAGATGGTCTTGAGTTAGAGCTGGCCGAAGTTTTGCCCAGCGGCAAATTTGTTTTGTTTTCGGTAGTTATTATAGTTTGTTGCTTGTGATATGTTCAGAGTTTTACAACACTGGAAGTTGGGAAAGACAATGCTGTGTATACAATCACATTGACAACAGTTTAATCACTCGTATAGACAAGGATAGACAGACAACGGTTTCATCAGTCGTATAGACGAGGATAGACAGGCAACGGTGTGATCAGTCGTAAAGACAAGGATAGACAGCCAACGGTTTCATCAGTCGTATAGACGAGGATAGACAGACAACGGTGTGATCAGTCGTAAAGACAAGGATAGACAGCCAACGGTTTCATCAGTCGTATAGACGAGGATAGACAGACAACGGTGTGATCAGTCGTAAAGACAAGGATAGACACATCAGTCGTATAGACGAGGATAGACAGACAACGGTGTGATCAGTCGTAAAGACAAGGATAGACAGCCAACGGTTTCATCAGTCGTATAGACGAGGATAGACAGACAACGGTTTGATCAGTCGTAAAGACAAGGATAGACAACGGTTTGATCAATCGTATAGACAAGGATAGACAGACAACGGTTTGATCAATCGTAAAGACAAGGATAGACAGACAGCGGTTTGATCAGTCGTATAGACAAGGATAGACAGACAGCGGTGTGATAATTTGTACAGACAAGGATAGACAGACAGCGGTGTTATTAGATTTACTGACAGGGATAGACAGACAACGGTGTGATCAGTAGTACAGACAAGGATAGACAGACAAATGTGTTATCAGTCGTACAGACAAGGATAGACAGACAACGGTGCGCTCAGTGTATAGACAATGATAGACAGACAACATAGAAAGAAATAAGAAAGGGGGCAAAATAGATATACAGAGATAGGAATGCTATACATTTTGGATGGATGACTGTTGGAGTACTCCTAAGTATTTCTCTGGTCGTGATAAATATTTGATAGAGAAAGAGAGAGAGAGAGAGAGAAAGAGAGAGAGAGAGAGAGAGAGAGAGAGAGAGAGAGAGAGAGAAGAGAGAGAGAGAGAGAGAGAGAGAGAGAGAGAGAGGAAGACAGGAGAGAGAGTGAGGATACATATACAGACAGAGATGATGAGAAAACATACGCACACACACGCATACATAATACACACATACGCAAACATAGAAAGAAAGAGAGAGAGAGAGAGAGAGAGAGAGAGAGAGA
Organism: Candidula unifasciata; assembly: GCA_905116865.2. Taxonomy (NCBI): domain Eukaryota; kingdom Metazoa; phylum Mollusca; class Gastropoda; order Stylommatophora; family Geomitridae; genus Candidula; species Candidula unifasciata. The sequence goes on along the minus strand of CAJHNH020000201.1, from coordinate 163,043 downwards.
GAGAGAGAGAGAGAGAGAAGGAGAAAGAAAGAGAAAGAGAGAGATGAAGAAACAATAGGACAATTTCAAATTGACGGAGCTAGCGGATGTTTGTGACTTGAGAAAAACATGATTGCGTGCACGAATGATTGAATAAATGGGTGATGTATTGATATGTGGCTTCAACGGGGAGTAGATATCAAATCGATGTAGATCCAGGATAAGGCATTTATTGTTATATACGGCTGTCACTGGATGATTAGGCTGATGGAACGCGATGGAGAGAACGTCGTACAGGCGAGGAGACTAACGTAATGAGGGATTACAGACCACACCAATCGATAAGCTAACTGATATATATATATATTGTCAGTATAAATAGACACTTCGACCATTTCTCGGGTCAGAAATCACGTGACGTTCACGAGTGTCTGTCTGCGTGACTGTCAGTCCGTTTTCTGTCTGTGTCCACATCCGTTTAGTCAGGAGAGTGTCAGAAACCGTGATAGCAGTCACGAAGTTTTCCCCATGCAGAGCCTCACCCTGACCATTCATTCTCACATCACGTCCGTTTGTTCCGTCGGCTGAATGCCAAGAGATAGGGCTTGTATACACAGAGTATCCGAGCTGGGTTTGTTTTTCACCGAGGCCGGAATCGATGGTAAAATAGAAGGGCTTGTGTCAACTTCTATAGAAATCTATCGGTGTGTTCCACTGCTGGAAGATGCTCTCTGTTCGATTTTAAGGGTTGTCTTGTGAGACTTGACTGGATCAATGTAAAGACTGCAGTCTGGCATCTCTGTTTGGAGAAGGACTTGCTATTATTTTAGTTCTCTCATGAAGGTGTGTTGCCATTAAAACGTGAAGTAGTATAGTGTGCGGACTTCTAGCAGGCACATAACTCAGGCGCTGGTTGCGTCTCTTCTGTTGTAGAGCCGCTTCACAGTGTCTGCAAGAGCACGTTGTGTTTTAGTGGTAATCTGTCTTTCTTTTTTGTCTGTGTTTGGCTTCAGTGCTGACCTTTTCTGTACATTCGACTACTTACATAACCTGCTTGTGAAATTTACCTATATGCACACACTATCAGTATCTCGGACCTACTACCTCTCTCTCTCTCTCCCCCTCTCTCTCTCTCTCTCTCTCTCTCTCTCTCTCTCTCCCTCTCTCTCTCTCAAGAATTGACAACACTGCAATTGGCACATTCCACACGTACTCCGTCTACTTTCACAGTAGCCAGCAAAGAGTCGGCATGTTAATACTACCAGTTTCAACATAATTACAGTCCACCTATGGTTTACCCCCAATGTTGAATATCTCTAAGAACATCTACATTCCCCCCCCCCCCCTCCGCTGAAGTACTCCGTATGTTGTACTGCATTGCCCGCATGATCCCAAAAAGTCTTCACGGCGTCCACTTTATCGTAAAACAGCCCATCACCCAAAGGAGCAGCGGCAGCCAGTATAGCTGCTTGCTCATTACCCTGTACATCCGAATATCTTTGACAGGAAATCCATGAATTGGTTGCTGAGCTAGTTCTCATCAAGAGATGCAAGCCACTCGGTGCGTGGGACACCAGTTTCTATTTCCCGAAACATGGCCTGAGAGTTGGTTACAATCACATCATGTCGGGCTTTGCTGCTCTTAAGCTGCCGTTACTGTCTCCATCTCCATTCTCATACTGGATGTTGTGACGTTATCGGACATGGTCTCTGTGTTCAGACGATGTACATTCACCTTGTGTTTAGCCTCTTTTGACCTGAAAGCCGAGGTCACTAGGGAAAACGCTTTTGATGGCCGTTCAGACTGTGACGAGAATATCGACAGGCAAAGATGCTTGCTAGTGCGTTACAGCATGTCTGAAAGTATTTAGTGATAACCGTTACAAATGATGGTATGACAAAAATAAGGCTTTGATAATTTGTGGAAATCAGATTTCGGAATCAAGATTTACATATCACAATTACGTTATCGATACATTTTACGCTGGTGTCCCCATTTACACAGCACTACATACTGGATCGCTTCTGATTGGACGACCTACTGACCACCTCACTTCTCGTAGGTCGGCCTCGAGCGATCCGACTTTCACACAAGGTCGCTGGTATATTCCGCACTCGCGCTCATACAGCGTGTATATTTCACCAAGCCAGAGCTTTAAACACTTCTAAAACAGTTAGATACTGGGTCAAACACACAACCTCCCTAGAGAGTGACAGTACCTATGTCACAGGCCGTCTCTTTCTCGGAAATAAAAACTTGAATGCCAGACAACAACAGACTGCGACATCTATAGCCTCGACCACGGTAGACCAGTCCAACCAACTTATCAATGAAGTTGACCTACAACCGGTGGTGTGTACATGGGAAGACCATAGTATAAATAACCAGCTCTCTTCAACAGTGCCAAGGAACTGGGACAGTAAGTCCTTTTCCAGTCAAAGTAATTATTTTTCCTTTAACATCTAAACACGTGTTGACAACAACAACATCTAAACACGTGTTCACAACAACATCTAAACACGTCTTCACAACAACAACATCTAAACACGTGTTCACAACAACAACATCTAAACACGTGTTCACAACAACAACATCTAAACACGTCTTCACAACAACATCTAAACATGTCTTCACAACAACAACATCTAAACACGTGTTCACAACAACATCTAAACACGTGTTCACAACAACAACATCTAAACACGTGTTCACAACAACAACATCTAAACACGTGTTCACAACAACATTTAAACACGTGTTCACAACAACAACATCTAAACACGTGTTCACAACAACAACATCTAAACACGTGTTCACAACAACAACATCTAAACACGTGTTCACAACAACAACATCTAAACACGTGTTCAAAACAACAACATCTAAACACGTGTTCAAAACAACAACATCTAAACACGTGTTCACAACAACAACATCTAAACACGTGTTCACAACAACAACATCTAAACACGTGTTCACAACAACAACATCTAAACACGTGTTCACAACAACAACATCTAAACACGTGTTCACAACAACAACATCTAAACACGTGTTCACAACAACAACATCTAAACACGTGTTCACAACAACAACATCTAAACACGTGTTCACAACAACAATATCTAAACACGTGTTCACAACAACAACATCTAAACACGTGTTCACAACAACAACATTTAAACACGTGTTCACAACAACAACATCTAAACAAGTGTTCACAACAACAACAACATCTAAACACGTGTTCACAACAAAGTTTCCGCAAGAAATAATAGTAATAAGATAACCTAACATGTCCCTTGACCCGTTAGGGTCGTAGGAATGTGTCGATCATAGCAATAGCACATTAAAACCTGCCATCTTTCTCTGTTTTCAGCTTGATGGAAATGTCGATGATATCTTAGTCCTCTCCTTTTCTTGATGCTATCATTCCATGTTCTTCTTTGCTCTGCCTCTGACTTCAAGATAATACATTACAATAATTGATAAATATCCGAAATAAGTAAGATAGACTGTTTGTGATGCAGGAGGTGTGCTACATGAAAGGTATGAGATAATATCAAGAAATAATTAAAGTCACTATTATCAGAATGATAATAGTGGTTAAGCAATATTACAGGATTTCGAAAACAGAGTCTTACGACGAATCTGGAGAGTGAGAAGCAACAACGAAATTCAGAATCTTTTTAAATCAGCATTCATAACTGTCATCATGAGAGTTAATAGACTGAAATGATTGGGGCATATTAAGAGAATGTCAGATGCCAGAGAAGTAAAAATTGTATACACAAGGGAGATGAATGTTCGTAGACAACGAGGCAGACCAAGAAGACGATGGAGAGATAATGTCCAGTCAGACCTGCAAACACTTGGTGTCACCAGCTGGAGAGAGGGCCACCTAGAGAGATGAATGGAGGCAGGTGATATTTGAAGCAGAGAACCTCAAGTGCTAGGAATGCTGAAGAAGAAAAACAATTATCAGAATTATTTTGTGGCAACATGCCTTTATGAATTATAGACCAACATCCCCACCAGAAGACGGAAAACATGGCTTCGACGTTTGCGTTAAACAACGGCATTAGATTATCATAGAGTAATAAGAATAATTGTTACAGACAGGTTCTAAGAATATCTTGGGTAAAGAAAAGAACAAATGCATCCATACTTCAAGAGCTGAATATTGAAGAGGGTTGGCTAGTAAAGACAATAAAACAAAGAAAATTGAAATATTTTGGTCACTTGAAACGTCATGGAAGTCTAGAGAGAACAATAATGGAGGGGTATATGCCTGGGAAGAGAGGAAGAGGAAGGCCAAGGAGAAGATGGGTGCAGGATGTGGCAGATGATCTCCAGATGGGTGTATCAGACGCAGGACATCTTGCTCAGGATAGGAAGGTTTTCCGAAGGGTTGTTATGGCAGCGAGGTTCCGCGAGGGACATGCTACTGAATGAATGAATGAATAAGAATAATAAAAACAGTGCTATCCTTCATTTCCAAAGTTCCCGTGTGGGTTCCTGGTTCCCTTTGAGGAAAAAAAAGACGCCTCAAAATAGAGCATAGAAGTTAAATACGATGTCTTTTTTGAGCTACCTGATAGAAAGAACAGTGTGGTTGCTGGAAGAATAGGCAGGGATCGGCTGACATCAAGGTGGACCTGGGGTATTTTGGACGTCTAGTCAGTAGAATGTATGCAGCAATGAAACTAGCAAAAAATAATAGCAATCTTCTACAATTGACATTCAACGACCATTGCTCTGAGAGTAATCATTGTATCAGTGACTTTTAGGTCAATTCATCAATTATTGTTATCTGTACTTTCTCCTTGACACTTTTCGCAAGTGGTTTAATTATGTTATCAGCACTTTGTTCTTTCAGCAGATTTATAGCGTTTGACGTTAAATGATGATCTATTAAAAGCTTTTACGTTTTGACCCAGAATACAGATACTTCAAGAAATGCATGGATTGATTCGCACCCACAGAAGAAAAGCATACATTACTTTATGATGAAGTAGGAGAGCTGACTCCGGGGAGGCCACATTCAATTAACGGACGTCTCCTTTGAAGCACAAGAACGCACAAGTCGTCATCCACATTGAACCAACTCTGAGATTCCAGAGCAAAGTTTTCCTCAGCCAGTGGTTCGCGGACTGTTGGTGGCAGCATGCGGACATTTCCCAGTAGTCTGGCAACAAATTGCGCCTAATCATGTAACGGTTATACCATTAGGGCGCTACATTACTACTAAATAAAAAAGTTACTGCGCGCGACAGTACGGCCAGAAAGTGCAGACCATGTTTGTCGCCTCTCAGCAACAATACCCCAGCCACGTATTTATGATATGATTTGTTATGGTACCAGGATTAATTTTATACAATCAGTTTTTTAACAGAATTGTCTTTTATTAGGGCCTTTAGGCCACGGTACTAGAGTCGCATAGAGGAAGAGTTTGGGCTTCGTCTGGTAATATTCACAAAGACAGAAGCAGGTGCACTCAGATAACCTAATTCTTGAGATGGGTTTCGCTTCCCCATCAGCCGCAGCCTCTCTCCGGACAAATGTTCTCATATTTGTGCCCGTCCACCAGTGTAACAAATGTTCTCACATTTGTGCCCGTCCACCAGTGTAACAACTGTTCTCATATTTGTGCCCGTCCGCCAGTGTAACACAGAATGTTGAACGCTGTGCCAGATAAAATCCAGATGGCCAGTTTTAAAGCAGTGTATGTGGCTAGTTGGTTGTAGACAAACTATGACCGGGGGTGAGCAATGTTCAGCAAACTTGTCTGCCCGCCCAGTGATCAATCGTTGATAGTGCCATGGTCTGCCCGCCCCGTGACCAGTCGTTGATAGTGCCATGGTCTGCCCACCCAGTGAACAAACCTTGATAGTGCCATGGTCTGCCCACCCAGTGACCAATTGTTGATAGTGCCATGGTCTGCCCACCCAGTGAACAAACCTTGATAGTGCCATGGTCTGCCCGCCCAGTGACCAGTCGTTGATAGTGCCATGGTCTGCCCGCCCAGTGACCAATCGTTGATAGCGCCATGGTCTGCCCACCCAGTGACTAATCGTTGATAGTGCCATGGTCTGCCTACTCAGTGAACAAACCTTGATAGCGCCATGGTCTGCCCACCCAGTGACTAATCGTTGATAGTGCCATGGTCTGCCTACTCAGTGAACAAACCTTGATAGTGCCATGGTCTGCCCGCCCAGTAACCAATCGTTGATAGCGCCATGGTCTGCCCACCCAGTGACTAATCGTTGATAGTGCCATGCTCTGCCCACCCAGTGAACAAACCTTGATAGCGCCATGGTCTGCCCACCCAGTGACTAATCGTTGATAGTGCCATGGTCTGCCCACCCAGTGAACAAACCTTGATAGTGCCATGGTCTGCCCGCCCAGTGACCAGTCGTTGATAGCGGCATGGTCTGCCCACCCAGTGACCAATCGTTGATAGCGCCATGGTCTGCCCACCCAGTGACTAATCGTTGATAGTGCCATGGTCTGCCCGCCCAGTGACCAATCGTTGATAGCGCCATGGTCTGCCCACCCAGTGACCAATCGTTGATAGTGCCATTGTAATGGGGGATATTTTCACCCAGATTAGGATGGTTGGGGGAAAGGCCCAAAGCTGACCTAAAACACCGAGATAGTCCAGATACTTGGATTAAACGAGAATCTGGAGATAGGTGACTAACCACTGGTTATCACGGGGACCACGATGATGCGACCCAAGGTCGCCACATGAAAAGTAAAGGACCACCACGTGTTGTCACGTGAAACGAACCCGTGGTATAAGTCAGACTTGACTCTGGTCAAGTTTAGTTTGTGTCGACCTGTTGGAGTGAGAGGACGTGCGACTGAAAGTGAGAATGTCAACGTAAGAGTGCTTGTGGAGAAAGGAGACCCTGCCGACGAAGTGTGAAGCCGAGATCGACCATGCCAGTGTGTGAGATGGCCAGAATCTCAACGTGAATCCATGGGAGCCAACTTTGGTCAGTGAATGCTTGAAGAAGACTGTTCGTTGAAGGCTGCGTGAGTTTGGGTACGAGAGCTGTTCACTAGGACACCGACAGGACATTCTGTTTTGTAAGTGTAAATACGTCAATAAATTCATGTCTCGTAAGCTCACATCGGTGTCGGCTTGTGCCAGTTGTGTAACGTGGAGCGTGTGAGAAGATCATCCACCACACACGCATGAACACTGTATAGACAACGAGAAGAAACACACACCACTTATTACAGCCATGGTCTGCCCACCCAGTGACCAATCGTTGATAGCGCCATGGTCTGCCCGCCCAGTGACCAGTCGTTGGTTGTGCCATGGAAGCCTGGATTGTTTCAACGTCAGCTTTTCTCCACAATGCACAGGCTTACATGGTTCACGGGACATGGTATTGATGCTGGAAATTCCAGCCTTGTCCAGTACGACATTTCCCGGGACCAAAACTTGCCACTTATTGTTCAATATCTTTCTCCGACAGACTGTATGGAAGTTGTTAAGTTGTTTTTTTTCGTGACGTCTGTATACAGTCTAGGTTTCACAAGCCTACAGTGGCTCCGTGAGCACTGTAGCTCCGTATACCTTCAGTTAGGTTTGCAGACTGATGTCTCTACGATGCCAGACATTTGTGTATAACTTGCCAAATGTGTAGTTGGCTTTAGAGATCCTGTAGCTCACCTCATCGTCGATGGTGATATTCTGAGACAATGTGCTACCGAGGTATGAGAATCTATCCACAACCTTTCATTTCTTGCCATTCACCAGAATGGTTGGTTCAGTGTACACTTTGCCTGGTTCTGGTTGGTACATAACTTCAGTTTGCTCAGTGTTAATGGTAAGCACAAAATTGGAACAGTCCTCGAAGAATCTGTCCATGTTTTGCTGCAGATCTGCTTCTAGACAGGCATTAAGAGCACAGTCGTCAGCAAACAAAGGATCCCTCATGATACATGATATCATTTTGATTTTGGCTTTGAGCCGCCTAAGATTGAAAACTTTTCCATCGATGCGATAACAAAAACCAATTTATTTATATCGATTTGAGAACATGATACTGAATAGAGTAGGTGCGAGTACACATCCATGTTTGACGCCATTTGTAACATGGAAAGGTTCAGAAAATTCTCAATTTTTCGGATTCGGCGTGCATTCCATCATGCAGTTGCTGTATAATCATGACAGATTTCCTTGGACAGCCATATTTTGCCATGATGTTCCACAGACCCTCTCTGTTGACTGAGTCGAACGCTTTTGTGAGGTCAATAAAAGCCGTGAGCAAATCACAACGGTGTTCCTGCCATTTTTCTTGTAACTCGGCAAACACCATGAATATGGCTCCGCGCTCTTTCCGGAATCCACATTGACTTTCGAGTAGCAAGCCTCAATCAAGGTGTGTCGGAAGACGAGCTAGAAGTATTATTCCAAATATTTCTCCTGCGATTGATAACAGAAATATGCCACAGTGATTGTTGTAATCCACGGTGACTCCTCGCTTGTAGAGATGTATTACTGATGCATCACTGAGTTCTTGTGGAACTATTTCAGTCTGCCAAATTTGCTGAAAAATCACAAAAAGTTTCTCTGTCAGAGCCATTCCGCCAGCTTTGTAAACCTCTAAAGGGATTGACGTTTAGTCAATGGCCAAAGCTGTCCTGAAAAGGACATGACAAGCTCCCCAACACCGGAGGTGCCCCCCCCCCCGAGATAAAATGCCTATACCTGAAAAGTGAGTGACTAATCGAAGGTTGTTTGTGAAGCTGAGTAATGGAACAAAAGGATAAAGCAGCAACAGGTAGAAATGTTTGTAAATGTGGACACGTTTATTTAAGACAACACGCCAGAAGAGTAACAAAGTTTTTTAACAACTATTGAAAATCATTAAATACTGTTGACTGACAATTAGGGAGGCAATTTTAAAATGGATGACAACATAATGTCATTACTGGAACTTGTTAGTAGTATTTCACATTGCTGTTGCAGTCTTCTCGACTGGAGGAGTACAATTTATGGACTTCACGTCGAGCGGAGAAATCAACAAGCAATTTGCATGTAAATAGCCAGGCTGCCATAAATGTAAAGTGTTTTCCTGGCACTTCTGCTACTTTCAATATTTTACTTTTCTGAAATTGGAATCTTTTGAAGTGGCTGCTTTCAAAATTAAATAAACATCCCAGGTAGGTGTAGACAGTGAATTAAGTGTCCGTTTTCCCTGTTGTCTGAACGGTTTTGGTAGGACAGGTCAAAGGAAGCCAAGACTTTCATGTTGGCATTGTTTTGATGTCTTTGGATATGTTGAAGTGAACGTTACATAACTTGATTATGCTTCTCCTGCCTTCCCCTCGACAGCCTGTGTTATGTTTCAGTTGAGTGCATTATCTTATCCTTTCGACTAAAGAATCTTATTTCAGCAAATCTAAATTTGTCGCCTTGGTTGTGTCTCATACGCACCTAAACGAGGACCCAAGTACCCACGCGACAAGTCTAGTATATTCAATACAGTGGGTTATGTAGTCCAAGCATTGTTAATGTTGTTGTTTTCATTATGTGTTTTTTTTTTTAAATATAGAGTATCATTATATTCTTGGAGGAGCGGCCATGATGTAGCGGATAGACCCCCCCCCCCCTTGTGGATCTGAAGGTCGTGCATTCGGGTCCTTGTGAAGCCGTACCTTTCTTTCCGTAAATGATCTTGTCTTCCAGGTCGAACGAGCTGTAAGCTGGCACCAGGTAAAGTCCTGGGAAGTAAAGGCGGTCTGTGTGATTTTGACCACATCTCTAAACGAGTGCCGATTGGTCTGTGAAATATAGGGCTAGCCCTATACGCCCAATAGCCCAGTGGCGTGGACAATGGTCGTTTACTTATTTGACAGTAGGTGTGTTTCGGTAAAGTAGCCCTTCAGTTGTTACTTTAATTTCCACATTCTTGGTCCACTGCCTCTCTTAGTTTTTTTTCTTGCCCCCTTAGAGTGAACTCGCACACCAGGTTGAGAACTGTTGCCTTAGTGTGATGTATAGGAGGTTAGTTGCGTATCCTTTACAGGACGTTGCAGAACCAATCCCAGCAGACCCTGGCTGTTGTGTGGTTTCTCTAAGCAAATTTACGCCCAGTAGTTTGCCATTACTAGTGAACGGTCGGCCCCCTGATACCACTGTCGAAACCAACACAAGGCACTTAGCACGCAGCTGGGATCGAACTCGGCACCCCGGCATGAGAAAGCGTTTGCATCGACTTAGCCACAAAGCTGACAGTGGAAGTCTGCACGAGATAATATTCAGTCAGCATGCATGCTACAACATTAGAACTGCCACCTGAAAATACCGTCCTTGTTCACATTGATCATATAAGTGGATAATTGTAGATGTGCATAAATGATCAGTCAGTGTTTACATCCTCGGCCTGGAGGTCTAGGTATGAGAGGTGTGGGTTTGTTCCCAGAACCGTGTCTAATGTGAATCGACATTTCAACTCTTGAGGTACTTAGCATTACGCAGGCCCTTAACTATTTCTGTTCCAAGTAAGTTGACAAAGAAAACAAAAGTTAAGTACATATTCCACACCTTCAGAAATTTTTGGCACATCGGGCTAAACCTATTTTTAAATAGACTGATCGACACTTAGTCGGTGATATGGTCAGCATCACGCCGGCCATGGTGTCTTGCCGGGACTCCATCCTATCCCCATTCTATCTGCTCCAAGTATCTAGTAAATACCGGGTCTAATTGTGTTAAAGTGTCTGAAAACACTTGGTTATTGCAGGTTTAACACCTGGCTTAGAGCTGTTCATGTAACAACTGAGTGGGACATGCGTTCAGAAAAGCAAGTCTGGTAATGTATTATGGATAAAGGTCTAGGACGTTGTTTAATAATGAATGGGTTAAAAAAATACTGGCCTGTTTGTAAAATTACCATTGATGTCCGCTGATTTGACTGTTATGTTGCGTTCTGGCATACTGACCGCATTTCTGACTTTGTTATGTTGCGTAATTTCAAGGTAACTCTAGCCACTGTTCCTATCAGAAGTAGGTGATAAAGCCTCATATGCTGACCTCGAAGACAGTATAGACAAGCTTTATCAGACTTATCTCTTATGTCACGCAATCGGGTTAACATCATAGACTCTCCATGATCCAAGATCTAGCCTGAACAGTATTGATTATACCAGCTCTGAAAGCCAGTTTGGTTCGCTGTTTCGTCAGCTTTCACTGCGGTATGCCCAGATGTGTAGATCCAGGTGAAAAAGGTGCACCACGACCTGAACATGAAAACTGCCTAGCATCATCTCCATCTACAACCTCTCCCCTGCAGACCGTCGCAATGCACTCTAGTTGTCTCCTTCTCAAAACACAGCCAAAGACTTATTGATGTTGGAGCCCGGCTCTCTAGCGTAGTTGGCTAAACCGGACTGCGCGGTGACCGGGTGACGAACTCCTTGTGGTCCGGGTTCACGCCCGGGGGTAGGCAGAAAAGCCACATTTCTCCCAGATTTACTGTATTTGTCATGGAATAAAGGCCGAAGGGTTGCCATATCCATAATACCGAGCCTAGGAGTTAACAACTCATGGCTTCTGGATACTTTTAAAAAAAAATTTTGATGTGGGAAATCAGTTCTCTGCGTGAAATTTTTTAGATGTGTAATCTAGTAATCTCATAATTTTAATTTCAGCTTCATACCAACCGGGTCACCCCATCTTTGCTTCGCTCCTGTGCCAACGAAAAACACACAGAATGTTTATCACAGTCCCCTGTGAAAAGACTGACAAACTGCTGTCTCAGCAAATCTAGCATACACTCGCATTAAAAGCATATGGTAGCCATCCGAAGTGCTAACACAAACAGTCTGACGTTAGAAATGCATTTCATCATTGATGGTAGCAGAAGTCATTAAAAGATCAGCAGTTGCACACGCGATCAATTTTAATCAAACAATGGTCCCAACAATATTGCGACAACCGGCATCGCGCCATTTTCTGAATCTACAAATTACACCACCACTAAATGAAATCAGCAGCTCACAGTGTCACGCCATGCACTCAACTCAGAAGCTGGGCTACGAAACTATCTACTTCCAGTCTACAAATGGAGCAAAAAAGCATCGGCCACAGTCTGGCAGAAGCAAAAATGTTTGCCTCGGCTCAAAACAGTGGCAGTGCCTAGTGTTCATTTGGACCTGAAGCATTATGTGAGGGTTAATAAACTGTCGACCACATCACCCATCTTGTGCCGTTGGTCTATAAAAATATAGGTCTAGCCCTATATGCCCTATACGCCTAAAGGCGGAAAAAGGGTCCTTTACTTTTTTTTTTTTAAATAAACTGTCACCCCAGCAGTACTCTACTATTAGCTGGGGAAGGGATTTAGGACATTACATCCACCAGCAAGCCTCGAACCAACAACGACCTGACTGCCTTCGTTAACGACTGTTTACCCAACAGCACGCATTCAAACGCGCAGTAGTCAAAGAAAAAAAACACACACACACACACACACACACACACACACACACATATATACATACACTCATTACCTGCCGGTGTGTACATTTCATAATGTTGTTTGTATTAGTAGAAAGTAAACTGTCTAGTTTGTTCTCTTTTATCTATATCATAACTCAGAAAACCCTTTCTGTGTTTATTATAAATGATGTTTTAACTCCTCTCAAACCGTGATCAGTAAAGGGGTTAAATTTTCACTTGCCATTACCACCAAAAGTATTTAATTAAACAATCAATTGCCCCCCCCCCCCCCCCCCACCTCCTTCCCAGGTTATTGTGCATTTCTTTATTTATTGCGACATTCATGAAAGTAATCTTCCGCATGAATTATATCCCTTTGAATTTTTCTCAATAATTCCCTTGAAAGGGTAATTTAAAAAAGAATTATGTTCTTTTCATTGAAACTATACATCTGTATGTGTCTGAGACAGTACATGTGTCTGTCTCCCAAACTGTAAAATACTGGTGTTAGTGTTACAAAAGATGCCTCGGGTGCACTTGAGGGCAATGACTGAAGATACGGCAGCGGTGGAGACAAAGATGAAGTAAAAATAGAATGGATAATAAATATAGGGTTTTAGTTAGACCCCTATTACCACTGGACCTACATATAGGACACCACTGCAGGCCAAGATGAGATAGACGACAGGGGAATAAGATTTCCTTTCACTATCCGGGGCGCAGCCGAGCAATTAAAACCTAGGGTTTTATAAAACTACATCTATGTGGTGTCGCTTCCACGTAATGTTCAGTTCATATTCTTCTATTCTTTACCATCCTTCTAGTTTGTAAATTTAAATTTGAATTCTCTTTGTCATAGTATTGAAATTGTTTAACACTTTAAGAGTCAGACATTGTTACTGTGTGCAATGTTTACTGCTATTCCTGGTGACCGTCGTCAAGAGCTAGCGAGTTCTTTAGCAACCTGAGTGCGGCGCGGCCGGTTGGCCACAAATCGGTTTTGACTAGCGAAAAACATGTTTCTTGACAGGCTCGGGGAAAGAAATGTGGCTCTCAACAAAATGTTCATCGACCTGCCGCTGATTGTTGGATCTTTTGACCAAAGAGTTTGCTGACCACTGGCCTGGGGTGACCAGTTTTGATGACAGCAAGAGTTCGAAACTGATCTAGGGTTGGCGACCAATTTTAAGTTTTTCTAAAATGTTGGATAATGTTATCACTGAATAAGTTGACACACTTGGTAACTAGGGTTCTGTCAGGGTGCCTCTCAACAACTTCTTGTATTTTCGATAACATGATCAAAATATCTCTGATATCAACAGTGTTAAATCCATCCAGCTTCACCCTCTTCCTCCCCGAACATAAATTTCTTCTGCAGTTTCTTCCTTCTGTTGCTAGTGAAGGCGTTGAAGTTCTTGCCTTGTCAGCTCAGTCACCTGATCGGAAAGTGCCATACATTCCGTTTCCAAAGCAGCGTTGTAGTTCTCAGACAAAATTTCCTTCAGATTAAATTTGATCAACTTTTGGAGTCGTTTGAATTCCGAGGTGATACTGTATTAGGATTTCGGCCAGTTGTGAGTACACAGACAATAACGAATGATACCATAAACTATAACTTTGGCGTAGAAGCAATACTAAACTTCATACGAAGAAAAAAGGATGGTTTGCTCTCTTAAAGGTAATGTAGACCACAAACAAACAAACAAACAAACAAACACACACATGTTTTTATTTTTAAAGGGTCACGCATTGAACACACAGGCCAGTCTTACATTCGTCCCCGCCAAATACTTATCTTTCAGACTGCAATTGTATTTTATCAGTAAAGTAGGTACTGTTCATATGTACATATAACAGTAGCACGAGGTAGACCAAGAACATGATCGAAATATAACATGGGAGAAATTCTACAATAGAACAGTATATATATATATATATATATATATATATATATATATATATATATATATATATATATATATATATATATATATATATATATAGGAGCCAGCCAGAAGAACAAGAAAAAGAACCTTATATCTCCCTCGACACCGAAAGCGGCAAAAGAGAGAGGCAAGAAGAAGACACAATCTCCCTGACACTAGGACAAGGCTGCTCAAGTTTATTTGAACCGGCTGTGTCAGTATTTGTTTGTCAACAAACCACATCAGAGTTACAAGCGGCAAATATGTTTGTTATATAGACTTCATCTTTCTGCTTTCTATGTTTTTAAATGAAATGTGCCATGACTATACCCCTCCTGCACGTAGGGGCGCCGGAATCTGGGCGCTCGTCCATTTTGAACCGCTCCTTTCCCCTTCTCCCCACCAAGCACATGTATACCTTCACTGTTAAAGTTTTCGTTTATACATATACGATTATTTCAAATATTATATATCAGCCATTCATCACATTAGAATTATTAGACACTTATACAATGTTTTATTTGTGTCGCCGCCACACCACTACAGTTTCGCTTTATATCTACCTTTAGTTTTAAGTCTACCCATTATCTTGATTGTTACCTATCCGTTTGATGTCTACCTGTCAGTTTGATGTCTACCTGTCAGTTTGATGTCTACGAGGTAGCATGATGTTTACATGTCAGTTTGATTTCAATCTGTTAGTCTGACGTCTGCCTGTCAGTTTGATGTCTTCCTGTAAGTCTGATATCTACCTGTCATTTTGATTTCTGCCCGTCAATTTGACGTCCACCTGTCAGTTTGATATCTGCTTGTCAGTTTGACGTCTAAAAGTCAGTTATGATGCTGCCTACCTATCAGTTTGATATCTGCTTGTCCCTTTGACGTCTATTTGTCAGTTATGATGCTGCCTACCTGTCAGTTTGATGTTTACCTGTCAGTTTCATGTCTACTTATAGTTTCATGTCGATTGTATGTGCTTTACGTTGTGTTTTCTATAACCGAAGTCGTGTTCTCACGTCTGATGATGTCTCCCTGTTATTGTGTCTCTCAGTACAAACTACAATCAATACTTTTAGCAAGTGAAACAATTGTGTTGATGTTCCAGAACTTGGCACCCCGTCCCCCGACACCCACACACACCCATACTTACATAACCATTGATGCTCTATAACTGATTTGATTGATCTTCTGCAGTATGGTCTAAAGAAGAAAGAGGAAGCCCAGGAAGAGGAGCCAGAACCTTTGGCTGATGGAAGGATCGGGCGAAAGAAGAAAACGCCGGCAGAGTTAGCAGCTGAAGCCAGCAAGGACGAGTCAGACGACGAGGAGTTTTCAAGTAAATCCTCTCTTTTATTCATCACAACCATTATTGTGTTTTCTTTGGCACAGGAGTGGAGCAACTATGGGCTGACCCGTTTGCGATAAAGCTGAAACTAAGATTACCAGATTACCAGATTCGCTGACTCGGGGTAATACCCTGGCGGGGTGTGTTCACAAGTGTCGTCTTGATAGTGTCTTCTCAGTATTATAATGTAGTGTCAGCTCGGTGAAATAATTGAGGCCTAGTGTCCTAATTGCAGTTATGTCTACATTATCACAAATATCAGATTCGTTTTCTTGGCAGGGTATGCGGGTGTATTAGGAAATGATTATGCTGATAAACCTGCAGGTGCGGCTACAGTGAAAGACGGACCAGCCAGGGACCAGGCTGTTTGCTGATTACGATAGCGGAGAGCCGTCCGGAGATCCGCCCAATACAACTATAAGGGGTCCTTATCTACTACAACATTTCCTAAAAAAAACGTTTTCGACCTATGACCTCAATTCATGGATGCAAAATGACCCGCGACCCCATAGTTAAAAGATGGGGTTTTTAATGGAGATGAAAAGATATAAAAATTAATTGGGAAAAGGGGGGGGGGGGGGTGTAAAATGCTTGAAGATAATGCTAATTTGCAACAGATTTAATTCAATGACTGACATTGTAAATCATTAACAAGCTTAGAAATGTGCAGTTGAGTTTTCATCAATGCCAACTGCATGTCATTCTAAACACTTAATCTGTCTCTTGTTTTTCAATTGAAGAAGCTTTGAAAATCCGCTCTCGCAGAAAGACATAGAGACAAAGGGGAGACAACTCGCAACGCAAGCATGTCAGCGATCTTCAACCCCCACCAGGACTGCCCAACGAGCGACAAACACCCGGTGACACAAAGTGCCATTATTCGGATGAGAATCATTCAGTACAAGTCCCCGAAATCCAGTTAAACCGTTAGGATATATTAGGGCCCCCAACTACACCGGGTAGGGTTTTGAAATTGAAAAAAAAAAATTAAATTGCGTCCAATTTTGGGACGAGGTTAACATTCAAGCGTTGTTGACATTTATGATAAATAGCACAGCAGAACTGAGTCAGCAGTTTTGCAATCATAAGTTGCGTGCTGAGAAGTTGTTCTAGGGATTCAAGAATTCATCATGCAGTTCATCGGGGATGCTGGAAACATAAAAAAAGGCAGGACACGGATTTGCTGCCACTAGCGCACTCTTTCTTCTGTCACGTCATAGGAAATAACGCCAGTTTTCGTTTTCCATTGTCTACGTGACCACTGATTTGTTCTATCAAACTGCTATCTATTCCACATTCAGATTCGTCTACCACTCTGCACAGTTTCTCAAACTTTGGCATTGTTTCTCACATGTACGTTCCTTCGACAGTTATGGAGTTTAAATCTAAATGTACTAAGACTGTCTTGAGATCCGATGATACTTATGACTTTTACTTAGTTTAGATGAAGCGTGTACCTATACTAAACAATTATCATCCTCTTGTGGGATGCATTTCTTCATTGTTCTGAAGCCCCACCCTGGCTGTTGCCAGGGGCCGCAGTATAGCCAAACAGTTGAACGGGGTTTCCGTGACCTCTCCACGGGTCATCCTCATCCGCATGGTGGCACTTTGTGTCACCGGGTGTTAATTGTTCTGCGTGATGTCCTGATGGGGTAAAATGTACGACTATTGAAGCGTGTCTTGCAGTTCTAATTTAATTGCTAGGTAAGCAGTTCTTCTGGGTAAAGCCTCGTCGTTAAAATTTATTTTCCTTACATTTCTGGGAATAACTTGATTTCATTCAGAAGCTGAATGATGTTCGCCACATAATATATCAGCTGTCGACAGGTCTTTACATATACGTAAATTAATAATATACACGAATAACGTTGATGATTACAGTGGTGTGAACATCTGATGTTGAAGATGACAGTTGTGTGAACATCTGACGATGATGATAACAATGGTGTTAACATCTGACGTTAGTGATAACAATAGTGTGAACATCTCGCGTTGGTGATAACAATGGAGTGAACATCTGACGTTGATGATAACAATGGTGTGAACATCGGACGTTGATGATGACAATGGTGTGAACATCTGACGCTGATGATAACAATGGCGTGAGCATCTGACGTTGATGATAACAACGGTGTGAACATCTGATGTTGATGACAACAACGGTGTGAACATCTGACGTTGATGATAACAATGGTGTGAACATCTGACATTGATGATAACAATGGTGTACACATCTGTCTTTGATGATAACAATGGCGTGAGCATCAGACGTGGATGTTAACAGAGGTATGAACATCTGACGTTGATAACAGTGGTGTGAACATCTGACGTTGATGATAACAATGGCGTGAGCATCAGACGTGGATGTTAACAGAGGTGTGAACATCTGGCGTTGATAACAATGGTGTGAACATCTGACGTTGATAATAACAATGGCGTGAGCATCAGACGTGGATGTTAACAGAGGTGTGAACATCTGACGTTAATGATAACAGTGGTGTGAACATCTGACGTTGATAATAACAATGGCGTGAGCATCTGACGTTGATGATAACAATTGGGTGAGCATCAGATGTTGATGATAACAGTGGTGTGAACATCTGACGTTGATGATAACAGTGGTGTGAACATCTGACGTTGATGATAACAATGATGTGAACATGTGACAGTTGAGGAAACATCAGCAAACATTACTAAACACATCAATACCAAGAAAAACCACAAACTGTCAATGAATGATGGCGTTTGTTTCTCTACAACCAGATGAGGATGTGCAGTGAAATATGTCGTCACAGAACGATGCAGAAATACACAAGAATGGTCACGAACATTAAACGATGATTAACAACAAAAATCGGGTCTGAAGGAAGACTTTAAGATAACTTTATCGTGGAGGTCATGTGTGACCTTTGATCACTTTAAGAACTGGGCATTTGAAAACTGTTCAGTCAGTGGCCTATTTCCCAAGGCCTTAAGCTCCACACTGCAAGTGGAAACAGAGAAATATGCTGTATTCTTCCATCGTAGTTTATGTATCATCACACCAGACGATAACGACTTTACCGGACATGGGAGAACCGTTTCCTAAAACTAATGCTATGATCGTCATCGTTATCATGATCTTCATCATTATCGTCATCATTATTGACATCGGGATCATTACCTTGATCATTATCATTTTAGCCACCATCATGTTCATCGTCGACTGGCGTGGACGATCGTGCGTTTATGCAAAGTTTGCAACTTCCAGGAAAATATTTCAGCTGGTGCGTGACCGTATCTCCATGTCACATACAATATTGTCAGAACCCTCTCGCTGTCTTCCTTTATCTCTTTTTGTAAATACTACCGGTTGTTGCTGCACACTCCTTTACAATTCTTCTCTATTGGTTTTCGAAACAATTGCGGCTCAATTTCTGATGTGCGGGATAAATTATGATTGATTATTTTTTCTGAATCAAAACACTTAGAAGACTAATTTTGATTTTCGATATGTGTCTAAAACTAGTAGAGTGTTGTTTACCTCCCGAACGAAACCGTTTTGTCGAGCCGTATGTTTAACCAGTTGACTGCACCAGCGTGTCCTGGTCTCTAAAACTGTTATTGGTACAATCTCATGAATCACGTGCCATCGTTTAGTCTCAGCCCAAGTGACGTTGCCCAGAAGTGTCCTGATAAAGGTAAAGGTAAAGTCGGGAGATGTGAATCAGCGTCATTGCATACGGTTATAAACCATAAGTGCTTTGCCACCTGCACAGACCGCTGATAGGAAACTGTCCACCAGTGTCGCCATCTGCACGCAACTCCGTAGCTACAGCGATGTTCCTCCATTTACCCCAGAGTGTTAACTCTGGTACCCATTTCCTAGATGCTGGGTGAACCCCGGGAAAAGCTCGGTTTTGAACACCGGCCGTGGGCTGCAGCGAATCGTAGCTGGATTTGAAAGCGATTCTCCTATCGACTGCGCTAACGCGGCCCCTTAATCATTGATCAGTGTCCTGAAGTGTTGTCTTACGCAGACCCTGTCAAAGATTCACTAAGTGTATATATAAGACAAAACTCATTAATCTGGGTCTGCTTTGTTCTTTAACAAAGCCACTTTTTGTAATCTTTCCCCCGTTAAATGGCGGGTCTGATTGGCTCCTTTATATCTCTTAGATAACAAAGACTCCATTTCCTGTCTTAACCGTCCGCCTGTAGCCATCGATCAGAATGATGTGATTAGGTGTTTGGAATCTCAACAGACGACAGAGTCCGCGATACATCTGGCTGGAGTTGAACATAATCTCAACAGACGACAGAGTGCGCGATACAAGGTCTCTGGCTGGAGTTGAACATTATCTCAACAGACGACAGAGAGCATGATACAATGTCTCTGGTTGGAGTTGAACATTATCTCAACAGACGACAGAGTGCGCGATACAAGATCTCTCGCTGGAGTTGAACATTATCTCAACAGACGACAGAGTCCGTGATACAAGGTCTCTGGTTGGAGTTGAACATATTCCACCTAAAGGCGTGGATGTCACTATACGCTTTTTGATAGATGTATGTCCTGGACAAACAGAAAACAAACCAGATAATTTACTGAGGCCCGATGTATGTGGTTTTACAGACGAGTGCTTAAAGTTCCTTTAACTAACAATATCACTAACTAAGATGTTTTAGAAGAGCTGAAGGCAGAGGCAGTACATCAGGCAGGGGCAGTACATCAGGCAGAGGCAGTACATCAGGCAGAGGCAGTACATCAGGAAGGGGCAGTACATTAGGCTGGGACAGGAAATCAGACAGGGGCAGTACATCAGGCTGGGACAGGATATCAGACAGGGGCAGGACATTAAACAGGGGCAGGACATCAGACAGCGGCAGTACATTAAACAAGGGCAGGACATCGGACAGGGGCAGGACATCAGACAGGGGCAGGACATCAGACAGGGGCAGGACATTAAACAGGGGCAGGACATTAAACAGGGGCAGGACATCAGACAGGGGCAGGACATCAGACAGGGGCAGGACATCAGACAGGGGCAGGAAATCAGACAGGGGCAGGACATCAGACAGGGACAGGACATTAAACAGGGGCAGGACATCAGACAGGGGCAGGACATCAGACAGGGGCAGGACATTAAACAGGGGCAGGACATCAGACAGGGGCAGGACATCAGACAGGGGCAGGACATCAGACAGGGGCAGGACATTAAACAGGGGCAGGGCATCAGACAGGGGCAGGACATTCGACAGGGGCAGGAAATTAAACAGGGGCAGGACATTAAACAGGGGCAGGACATCAGACAGGGGCAGGACATCAGACAGGGGCAGGACATCAGACAGGGGCAGGACATCAGACAGGGGCAGGACATCAGACAGGGGCAGGACATCAGACAGGGGCAGGACATCAGACAGGGGCAGGACATCAGACAGAGGCAGGACATCAGACAGGGGCAGGACATCAGACAGGGGCAGGACATTAAACAGGGGCAGGACATTAAATAGGGGCAGGACATTAAACAGGGGCAGGACATTAAACAGGGGCAGGACATTAAACAGGGGCAGGACATTAAATAGGGGCAGGACATTAAATAGGGGCAGGACATTAAATAGGGGCAGGACATTAAATAGGGGCAGGGCATTAAATAGGGGCAGGACATTAAATAGGGGCAGGACATTAAATAGGGGCAGGATATTAAATAGGGGCAGGACATTAAATAGGGGCAGGACATTAAATAGGGGCAGGACATTAAATAGGGGCAGGGCATTAAACAGGGGCAGGACATCAGACAGGGGCAGGACATCAGACAGGGGCAGGACATCAGACAGGGGCAGGACATTAAACAGGGGCAGGGCATCAGACAGGGGCAGGACATTCGACAGGGGCAGGAAATTAAACAGGGGCAGGACATTAAACAGGGGCAGGACATCAGACAGGGGCAGGACATCAGACAGGGGCAGGACATCAGACAGGGGCAGGACATCAGACAGGGGCAGGACATCAGACAGGGGCAGGACATCAGACAGGGGCAGGACATCAGACAGAGGCAGGACATCAGACAGGGGCAGGACATCAGACAGGGGCAGGACATTAAACAGGGGCAGGACATTAAATAGGGGCAGGACATTAAACAGGGGCAGGACATTAAACAGGGGCAGGACATTAAACAGGGGCAGGACATTAAATAGGGGCAGGGCATTAAATAGGGGCAGGGCATTAAATAGGGGCAGGGCATTAAATAGGGGCAGGACATTAAATAGGGGCAGGACATTAAATAGGGGCAGGATATTAAATAGGGGCAGGACATTAAATAGGGGCAGGACATTAAATAGGGGCAGGACATTAAATAGGGGCAGGGCATTAAATAGGGGCAGGGCATTAAACAGGGGCAGGACATTAAACAGGGACAGGACATCAAACAGGGGCAGGACATTAGCCAGGGGCAGTCATCATTTGTTCACCACGTTAGAAGAAGCAAAAAATATAAATGTTTGACAACTGAAAGGATTTAAGGAAACAGAAATTGAGGAAAACAACTGGAGAAGATTCTCGAAAGCCTTCTGTCCTGGCACGGTTGAGTGTCAGAAAATGAACTCATACGTGCTGTTGGGAGTTGTAGGTTATCGTGAGGTATGATCGCAGTTGTTAGTGATCATTTTAGCAGTTCACAACTTTTTTTTTTCAAATTGGGTGTGATCAAGAGGATAGCTAAATAATATCTAATGTCTGAATATAAACTAGCTGACATTCCTGTTTCTGTGAACTGATCAGTTTGTTTAATTACGTGTATCTTGGTGGCGACAACCTTGAACTTGACTGGAAATGTGTTGTTTTCCCCAGAATTCCCCACAAACCTGAGTGAGTTGTCAACCAAAGTCAGCGAGATTCCTGCAAAGTTTGCCCAGGGTGTAGGGGAAGTAACACAGAAATGTCTCTTACAATAAAACTGCATGTAAGTTACGTACCTTTTATTTTAAGCTTTTAGTAATCCTGTTTTGAACAAAACAACTTATGCCTCAAGGAGAACCTTTTGTGTTGGTGTAATTATTGCAGCCTTGTCTGCAATAAACTTTTGTCCATAGACTATCAGTATTCTCTAGGAAGAACTTTGAGAAACTGCACTAGACTCAACAAGTGTGTGGTTCTGGAGGGGTCATCAGTTAGCTGTTTAGGGCAGCCAATAATCTCACCATGTTGTGAGGTATCTTGGCTACAGAAAGAAAACCCCTTATTTGTAAAGATCAGTCAGTATCAGAAGGGTGATGGGTACAGAATAATGCCAGCTTCTTTTACTTCCCAATGTATTTTGTAGTTAACAGTTAGTTGCATATCCTTCATAGGATGTTGAAGAGCCAATCTCTGCACATTTTGGCTGTTATGGTTTTCCTAGGTAAATTGTATCTTAAGTAGTTTGCCATTGTTTGTTACTGAATGGTTGGCTTTCGATATCATTATGGAAACCAATGCAAGGCACACACAAAAACCGACTGCAGCTGGGATCAAACCCGACACCCCGCCGTTATGAGCACATTCTCATCTAAGCTGCACTCACATTTATCACCAATGGATTGACATACAACATGAGTTCTAGCCATTCCACTTCCTTAGTGACATACAACAAGAGTTGTGGCCATTCCACTTCCATGGTGACATATACCAAGAGTTCTAGCCATTCCACTTCTATGGTGACATACAACAAGAGTTCTAGCCATTCCACTTCCTTAGTGACATACAACAAGAGTTGTGGCCATTCCACTTCCATGGTGACATACAAGAGTTGTGGCCATTCCACTTCCATGGTGACATACAACAAGAGTTCTAGCCTTTCCACTTCCAATGGTGACATACAACAAGAGTTGTGGCCATTCCACTTCTATGGTGACATACAACAAGAGTTCTAGCCATTCCACTTCCATGGTGACATACAACAAGAGTTCTAGCCTTTCCACTTCCATGGTGACATACAACAAGAGTTGTAGCCATTCCACTTCTATGGTGACATACAACAAGAGTTGTGGGCATTTCACTTCTGTAGTGACATACAACAAGAGTTCTAGCCATTCCACTTCCTTGGGGACATACAGCAAGAGCTGTGGCCATTCCACTGCCATGGTGACATACAAGAGTTGTGGCCATTCCACTTCCATGGTGACATACAACAAGAGTTCTAGCCTTTCCACTTCCAATGGTGACATACAACAAGAGTTGTGGCCTTTCCACTTCTATGGTGACATACAACAAGAGTTCTAGCCATTCCACTTCCATGGTGACATACAACAAGAGTTCTAGCCATTCCACTTCCATGGTGACATACAACAAGAGTTGTAGCCATTCCACTTCCATAGTTACATACAACAAGAGTTGTAGCTATTCCACTTCTATGGTGACATACAACAAGAGTTGTGGCCATTTCACTTCTGTAGTGACATACAACAAGTGTTGTGGCCATTTCACTTCGGTAGTGACATACAACAAGGGTTCTAGTCATTTCACTTCCATGGTGACATACAACAAGAGTTGTGGCCATTCCACTTCTATGGTGACATACAACAAGAGTTCTAGATATTCCACTTCTATGAGGACATACAACAAGAGTTCTAGCCATTTCACTTCCATGGTGACATGCAACAAGAGTTGTGGCCATTCCACTTCTAGGGTGACATACAACAAGTGTTTTAGCCATTCCACTGCCATGGTGACATACAATAAGAGTTGTGGCCATTCCACTTCCATGGTGACATAAAACAAGAGCTGTGGCCATTCCACTTCCATGGTGACATACAACAAGAGTTGTGGCCATTCCACTTCTGTGGTGACATACAACAAAAGTTCTAGCCATTCCACATCCATGGTGACATACAAGAGTTGTGGCCATTCCACTTCCATGGTGACATACAACAAGAGTTCTAGCCTTTCCACTTCCAATGTTGACATACAACAAGAGTTGTGGCCTTTCCACTTCCATGGTGACATACAACAAGAGTTCTAGCCATTCCACTTCCATGGTGACATACAATAAGAGTTCTAGCCTTTCCACTTCCATGGTGACATACAACAAGAGTTTTTGCCATTCCACTTTTATGGTGACATACAACAAGAGTTCTAGCCATTCCACTTCCATAGTTACATACAACAAGAGTTCTAGCCATTCCACTTCTGTGGTGACATACAACAAGAGTTCTAGCCATTCCACTTCCATGGTGACTTGCAACAAGAGCTCTAGCCATTCCACTTCCATGGTGACATACAACAAGAGTTCTAGCCATTCCACTTCCATAGTTACATACAACAAGAGTTCTAGCCATTCCACTTCTATGGTGACATACAACAAGAGTTGTGGCCATTCCACTTCTATGTTGACATACAACAAGAGTTCTAGATATTCCACTTCTATGAGGACATACAACAAGAGTTCTAGCCATTTCACTTCCATGGTGACATGCAACAAGAGCTCTAGCCATTCCACTTCCATGGTGACATACAACAAGAGTTCTAGTCATTCCACTTCCATGGTGACATACAACAAGAGTTGTGGCCATTCCACTTCCATGGTGACATACAATAAGAGTCTATCTATTCTTTTTCTGTAGTGAAGTACAACAAGAGTTCTAGCCATTCCACTTCTATGGTGACATACAACAAGAGTTCTAGCCAATCTACTTCTATGGTGATGTACAACAAGAGTTCTAGCCATTCCACTTCTATGGTGACATACAACAAGAGTTCTAGCCAATCTACTTCTATGGTGATGTACAACAAGAGTTCTAGTCACTCAAATTCCATGGCTTTGTAAGTGTGTAATATATTTGGGTAGCTGTGTAGCTTAGAAAATAGTTAATATGTTTAACAATTCTATGATCCTTATGTACTGTAATTGTATCCCACTGATTACATTTAAAACAACTCAGAAAGTAATCCAAACTTTGAAAATGAGAAGATTTTGTTTCATGAATTCTAATTTTTCAAAACATTTTCCTACAAATTTGTTTTCCCAGCAAACAAAAGAATATTAGGCGTCCCTCTGAAGAGCTGTTAAAGTGTTGTTCTGTCCCAACATAATGGATTCAAAAGCCACTAAAGTGCCAATCCATCTCTAAAGCAATAATTTAATCTCTACATTTTTTTTGTTTTCAACATACCCTCTTTAATATTATGTTTCTTCCCCAGCACTGGGGAACATCCTGTGTGCATGAACTTCTTCAGTGAAGATTTGTAAACACATCGGCCCAGTCACTGATGATGCCCTCGCTGAAGTTTGTTGCCATCAACAGTACAGATTGTTGTAGTCACCAGTGCTGGCTGTTGTATTCAACAGTACATGTTGTTGGATTCAGTAGTGCAAAGTGTTGTATTTTCTACAGTGCAGATAGTTTTTTTCTAACTGTAAGATAGCTGTATTTAGCAGTGCATATTGTTCATTACAGGCATGGATGTTGTTGAATTCATATGTGGGAAGTCTTGTACTTTATACAGTACAAATTGCTCTATTCAAAAGTGCAGTGTTGTTTCAGCACAACAGACAATACATTTAACAGTGTAGGAAATTGTGTTCAGGTGTTTTCAGCAATACAAATTTTTGTAGTAGCAGCGTCTACTGTAATGTTCTACAGGGTGTATACAAAGGTACCTCATCTATTCAAATGATTTCACTAACATTGCAAGACTGTGAAAAACACAGTGTCATACAGCAAAGCAAGTCTTCAATTAAATATAAGAAGTGTTGTAGTCCATCAGCACAAATTGCTACATACATCATTACTAACAAACAAATGCTCGCTGGAAATGGAGATTGATGACAATATCCCACACTGCCTGAGTTAGCCTTGTTTCTTGTTACTAGTACTAGCCTTGTGTGAATAAGCATTTTATTTGTGTTTTGTTTAATAGGCAGAATGAATTTCTGGTAACATTTTAGTGTTTATGATACAGAGTCAAACTGGTCCTCTGTAGTGTCTCTGTCTACACCAAGTCTGTAGTTAGGCATGTGTACCCATTGTTGTTGGCAGTTAGGAATTGACTGTTTCAGATAAGGCCGCTCACTACTACTAAAAATAAGTATAATAATAATGGCATCCGTCAGTCCCAAGACACTCCGAAGATGTGCCGCTGGCTTTGGGACCAGCATCTCCTGTGACTGTAAAGTCTGATGCCGGAGTGGCAGTCTCTACCACATAGGATACAGATACTAGATACTCCCACGCTATGAGGATAATTTTCTCTCTGGTGTCACCTATGTATAGCTCACTGGATTTGGTTTCTTTTAAAATTGCGTCAGTCAGCATTTCACTTTCTGTTGCCATAGTAGTCGATCTGCAGCTGATTTTTCCCAAGTGTCTGTGCCTATGTTGGTATCTATCAAGTCACATTTGCATATGTCTTTATAACGTAGCTTTGGCCTTCCTGTAGGTCTATTTCCTGTTTCCAGCTCACCATACAGGAGGTCCTTTGGAATACGACCATCCTGCATGTGGGAGACATGTCCCAGCCAGCGCAGACGTCTTGGCTTCAGTAGACAGTACATTGGTGCTAGTTTTGCTCTTGTGAGTACACCTTCGTTGGAGACAAAGTCTTGTCATGATAAACTAAGGATACGCCTCATTCAGCTCATGTGGAAGGTATTCAGTCTTTCTTCTTAATTAAGGAGCATACACTCCAGGATTTGCTATCATACAGTAGTTTGCTTGAGGCAATTAATTACAACTGTGTGCACATATAGGGTAACATATTATGTGAGGTAATAATTTAGGATTGCCTCCACTATCCTTACACTTAGAAAACACTATTTGGATTAACATCTGTAGTTGATACAGAGCTGAATTAGGTGATAAGCCATAAAAGGTGTTTGTGGGTGCATATAAACAATATTTTTTAGCAGAAGATGTCTTGATTTAAAAGAAATCTTTTTACATTTGATGACATCATAGGAAGAAATAATGGACATTTTATAGCAAGATTACTGGAAACAGAAACAGATTCAAACAGCAAAAGAATATTATAGAAAGCCTTCAACCAAGCCATGGGTAAATATCTGCACATAAATACATGCTGCAGTATAAGCAGTGGACTGCTGTGGTCACCTATGCCAGTTTTTGAGTACTATATTTAATTGCCAGGCTTCGTCCAGGACAGTGAAAGAGAGTCTTATTCTCATTTTGGTTCCCGTAGCTACATTAGATGTAGTAGATACTCCATGGCGGAGCAAGCACAATCTGTGATAGTCGGGACACAGGTCTAAACCATTTGATCTGTTGTCTCTTGATGTAGTTTAGCACTAGTTTCATCCCACATTATTTTCTGGTCATAATTTTTGATCATATCTCCTTTTGTGACATTTAGGATTCATTATCATTTTTTCGTTTATTGGTAGTATCTCCATTTGGAAGGTATCAGTGAGTGAGCTTAGTTTTACTGTTCTTCAGGAACCCATGCTGCACTGAGTTTGTGATACATACCATGCTATAGTTGTTTTATTTTGTTTCTCTTTCTGCAGGATATCTTATAGAATCCATGCTTTATTGGATCTATTTATTGTTTGCAGGCTCTCTGCTGGATTATATGTAAGATGATTCTGTTGATTATTTCTTGTGGAGTCCATGCAGGGATAATTCTTTTTACTGTTTTAGATAGCTTCTGTTGTCCATATTATGGCCAAATCATATGATTGTGTAGAATCTCTTCTTCTTCTTTCATTGTCTCGCTGATACCAGGTTGAAGCCAGTATTGTGGTTTGTCTATATTTCTCTTGCCCTTCTTGGGTGGCTTGAGTGGAAGATTTGTTTATCTTTTTTGCAGGTTTCAGCTACACCGTTTTTCTGTATCGTTCTTGGTCTTCTTCTCACCTTCCTCCCAGATGTTTCTACTGTAAAAAGTCTCATACGCAGTTTGATCTGGCTGCATTCTCACCAGATGGCTGAACCATTTCATTTTTTGTCTGTCATTATAATCCAGACATGGTCTTATTCCAACTTTCTCTCGAATGCTGGTATCAGTAACCCTGTCTCGTCTAGAGTTGTTAGTGACCTTGCGGAGACAGAGCAGAACAGAAGTATCTCTTGCGTAGTCGTTACTGCAACAAGTATAATAATTCTGTAGTCCAATTTTCATAAACTTTAATGACTCTTCCAGAGACAAGCAAACTAAAATGGGTAATATGGATCTGGATCAATCAGTCCTGCAGTCCCATTATTGAGTATTATCATTTTATGATAGAAACAGATCTAACAACAGGTTTCCAAAATCTCCCAACAACCAGATAATACTCGTTGACTCTTATTTGTATTTACCAGGTGAGACATTAATGTATAATTCTGTTTTTTTTTTAAAAATGGTTTGATTACTGTATACTTATGCGTTACTAGTATAAAGAGTGACAATAACTCACGTTTTAACCGCGGGACAGCATTAGGTTTTCAATGCATGCCCAGAGCATCCCATCAGTACCCAACATCAAGTGGGACAAGGTTGTTTTTACTTGTTAAAAAAATTAGCATTGATCCGATGGCCAGTACTGTCCCCATGTTATGGTCACCCTACTAATATACTGCTTTTAACGTTCTGTGCTTATTACAAACATAATACAGAGTGGAAGCTCCTGAAGTTCCCTCATGGTTTTGTTAAATAATTCACACAGTCTACTTGTTACCTTTGACTCCTTGAGTCCCACTGTATTATTTAAGAAATTTCTTTACATCCAAACATTTATTAGTGTACAGTAACAACTGGTCATAACAAAAAGAGTTAAAATGACATCTGCTTGGGAAAACAGAAGTTAATCCTTCAGGATATGTAACTTGTCAGAGACAGTTTGTTGGTTGAGCATTTTTTAGAAAGACTACGACTCTTAAATCTTGACTCTGAACATATGCATTCTGGTCATCTAGGCCTCAAATATAACCCAACAATCTTCCTTTTTAATGAATTTTCCACCATTTTCAACTCAGATCTGGAATCTTTGTTCTGGCATTGCTGCTGCTGCCAGAGAGTTGTGTGGCTGTACAAGTCTGCACAGTGTGTACAGGTCTGCACAGTGTGTACAGGTCTGCACAGTGTGTACAGGTGTGCACAGTGTGTACAAGTGTTGACGTATGTGATTCTGTTAATGTACATTAATTTTTAAAATCTTGATTAATTGTTAAATTCACTTGCTATCATGTGATGTTTAATATCAACTTTTCTTGTTTAATTTTAATATTTGATGTTAGTTGGGTGTTATTTTCATGATATTTAAGGAAAGTAAACAATGTAAAATTAAACATAAAAGTTGGTGGTATTCTTTGTTGACTTTCTTCAAGTATAGTTTATACTCATTAGCAATAACCTGTTTTTGACTTTAAAAAATTGTATAGTAATGTTTCATATGATTGATGAACAATGTTGCTGATGTCTGTTTTACATCTAACATTTTCTGGACTGAAAATGATTGGTTTTGTGTTCAGCACAAACCTAGATGAGAGAGGGTCACAAACCTAGATGAGAGAAAGTCACAAACCTAGATGAGAGAAAGTACATTTAAGATTGTGTTAATCATCCCTATCATGGAGATTTCACAGCAATTTGCTTTTCTATAAACTGAAGCAGGAGTATCAGAGGATACTGAATATCACTATTCTGTTTCTGTGATGTCACTTACAGCAATGATATATCTATCAGGTGACAACAGTATCAAAGCATGCCAAGTGTCACTGTTATGTTTCTGTTTCTGTGGCGTCAATAACAGCAGCATAATGACAGACATTTTCAGTAATCTTTGATATTTAAAACACTTCACACTTACCTATAGCTTGTTACACTGTTTTGCTAAACATCTGTGATTTTCATACTTTAAGGCATATTATGTTAAGATTTCTTTCTTTATCTGCTGTTCTGTTAATTAGTAGCATCAATTGTTTTCTTGACCCTGGAGTGTAAAGTACCCTCACATCCTTGACCCTGGAGTGTAAAGTACCCTCACATCCTTGACCCTGGAGTGTCAAGTACCCTATCATTCTTGACCCTGGAGTGTAAAGTACTATCACATCCTTGACCCTGGAGTGTCAAGTACCCCCACATTCTTGACCCTGGAGTGTAAAATACCCTCACATCTTTGACCCTGGAGTGTCAAGTACCCTCATATCCTTGACCCTAGAGTGTCAAGTACCCTCACATTCTTGACCCTGGAGTGTAAAATACCCTCACATCCTTGACCCTGGAGTGTCAAGTACCCTCACATCCATGACCCTGGAGTGTCAAGTACCCTCACATCCATGACCCTGGATTGTCAAGTACCCTCACATCCTTGACCCTGGAGTGTCAAGTACCCTCACATCCATGACCCTGGAGTGTCAAGTACCCTCACATCCATGACCCTGGAGTGTCAAGTACCCTCACATACATGACCCTGGAGTGTCAAGTACCCTCACATCCTTGACCCTGGAGTGTCAAGTACCCTCACATCCTTGACCCTGAAGTGTAAAGTACCCTCACATCCTTGACCCTGGAGTGTCAAATACCCTCACATTCTTGACCCTGGAGTGTAAAGTAACCTCACATCCTTGACCCTGGAGTGTCAAGTACCCTCACATCCTTGACCCTGGAGTGTCAAGTATGCTCACATCCTTGACCCTGGATTGTCAAGTACCCTCACATCCTTGACCCTGGAGTGTCAAGTACCCTCACATCCTTGACCTTGGAGTGTCAAGTACCCTCACATATTTAGCCATCTTCTGAAGTTATACTCTATGCCCTCATTCTCAAATGTTTTTTTTCATTTCTCCAACCATTTGTTTTCTCCTTCCACATTCATACATAGTTCTAACATTCTGCATACCAGTTCTGATTTTTCTCACCCCCCGTGTGGGTTCCGGGGCCCTATTGTGGGGAAAACAAGAATAGAGCCACTGCCTTCCCAAAAGCATGTCGTAAGAGTCGACTAACTGGGGAGCTTCCTATGAAGTCGGAGTGCATCTGCCTGAGAGGCAAGGAACCAGCAGTCTGCATTCAATTGAAACAGATCTGTAAAACTGATGCACACGCAACACTCAGGTTCTGGAGCAGGACTGCAGTCCAGAAGTGGACGAACAACCAGAACTTTACGCCAGAGTGTACAGCTGGTGAACGCGAAGAAGAAGAAGAAGATTTTCTCACTAGCAAGAGATAAGTTAGTGATTCAAAAACTGTACAGTGAAAAACCCGTACAGCAGCATTGTTATTTTTTTCTAGGAAAAAATTCTTCACTTACAATTGTTGTCTGATTATGTTTCTGTATGTTCATAAATGTTCACAGGTGGTTGGATGTGCACTGCAATTGTCTGTTTGAAATCTTTTGAAAAACAGAGTTGGTTACATGTTTTGTTTGTATTTGCTTCCTTGAACAGCTTATTAACACATATTTGACATATTTATTGTTTTGGAGTTTAAATATAGGAAAATTATCTCACAACAAAAAATATGTGACAAAATTGCCACTTGAGGTGGTATATAACACAAATATGGAATGAATAATTTGTAGTCTGAAGTCAAAATGAACTTAACAAAATGTGTCTTGTTAATCCCCTAATGGTAACTCTTGTGGTTTTTTGCTAGGCACCAAATGCTGGAACATTGTTGACTTTCCGTGGTTTTCTTGTGCCAAGTGTTTTGCTTTGGTTGTCAAGATCCCTTGGCTTCTAGAATATCTCTGATGTTATCAGAAAACATAAAGTGATAATAACATACTGTGAAGGGATATGTAATAAACATGGTTTAATACATGTGTTGTAAGGTAAACTGACATGTTTACCCTATGTGAAGCAACTGATGACTGAATGTAACACACTGAATGTAACACAGTGAATGTAACACACTGAATGTAACACAGTGAGTGTAACACACTGAATGTAACACAGTGATATAACACACTGAATGTAACATACTGAATGTAACACACATAATGCAGTCATGTTTCTTGCTTGATAGACTTTCTGTAGATATTGTGTAGTTTATATGTCCTTTGTTATGAAGTCAGGGAACGTCTGGCCTATAGTGTTTCCTTTCTTTTGTGTATATGTTGTCATGTTTACTGCAGTATTGTGAAAAAGCAACACAAAACACTTACATCCATTGTTTCTTTGTCATCAAAATTAGAAGTGTGACCTAGAAATCAAAGCAATATAATCACTGGGGTGAGCCTGTATACATTAATATTGACTTATAGTCGTGCCACTACACCTGAAGGTCTTAAAAAGGGTCCAAATTTTTTTTAGTAGGAACTGAATCAAAATTTCCTAAAGTTTCTTAAAGTTTTTAATAATCAAATAAAAGTTTATTCCAAACCATTGCATGTCTGTTTAAAAAAAATAAATGTTCTGAAACTGAAAGAAAACAAAAAGATGTTCTGTCCCATATCTTTTTATTTTTAATACCACAGAGCAATACATCCGATCGCAAAGAAAATAATATTTGTGAATTGTTATTTGCAATTGAGAAAGTTTAAAAACAAAATAGAAACATACAGTGACTTATGACCTCAGATCATGAATGGTTAGAGAAATTAACATACTGTGTACAAAGAAAAAATTGAATACTAGGTCAACAAATACCACTTCTAACACACTTCTAAAACACTTCTAACACACTTCTAACACACTTCTAACACACTTCTAACACACTTCTAACACACTTCTAACACACTTCTAACACACTTCTAACACACTTCTAACACACTTCTAACACACTTCTAACACACTTCTAACACACATGAAGATACCTTATTTTATGGTCAGCATAACACTATCAGTATCAACATGTAGACTAACTACAACAGGCCAGCAGAAAATCAGAATAGAGATATCTCATGAGAGCTGTGGTAGTAACTTTGTTGGTCATTGTGTTTTTACTGAGGTAGATGAATGAAGAGAAGAAGAAGAAGAAGAAGAAGGGAAGTAGACAATATAAATGACAAACATTGTGTTGAGCCATGACTGACAATCCTAGCACTAGCCAGCAGTGTCAGTCATACAGTTATTAATCATAGTATGATAAACTCTGACTCTATCTCTTCACTGTTTAATATACTCAGTCAGAGAACTGGTGACAACATATGTCTCTGTGTTAAACACTGATTTCATCCCTTCCACTGCTAGTAGCCTCAGTCATGAACTGTGTTAAACCCTGGCTCTATGACTTCCCCAGCCAATAGTTTCATCCATGAACTGTATTAAACACTGATTTCATCCCTTCCTCAGCCAATAGTTTTATCCATGAACTGTATTAAACACTGATTTCATCCCTTCCTCAGCCAATAGTTTCATCCATAAACAATGTTAAACACTGACTTCATCCCTTCCCCAGCCAATAGTTTCAACCATAAACAATGTTTAACACTGACTTCATCCCTTCCCCAGCCAATAGTTTCATCCATAAACAATGTTAAACACTGACTTCATCCCTTCCCCAGCCAATAGTTTCATCCATAAACAATGTTTAACACTGACTTCATCCCTTCCCCAGCCAATAGTTTCATCCATAAACAATGTTAAACACTGACTTCATCCCTTCCCCAGCCAATAGTTTCATCCATAAACAATGTTAAACACTGACTTCATCCCTTCCCCAGCCAATAGTTTCATCCATAAACAATGTTTAACACTGACTTCATCCCTTCCCTAGCCAATAGTTTCATCCATAAACAATGTTTAACACTGACTTCATCCCTTCCCCAGCCAATAGTTAGATCCATAAACAATGTTAAACACTGACTTCATCCCTTCCCCAGCCAATAGCATCAGCTATAAACCCTGTTTTATCCCTTTGCTAGCCACTCATTCCATGCATGAGCTGTGACAAACCCTGACTGAAGCCATTCACCAGCAAATAGCTTCAGTCATGAACTGTGTCAAACCCTTACTTCATCACTTCAGTAGCGAACAGTGTCAGTCATGAGCTGTGTTAGAAACTGACTTCAACCCTTCATCCATCAAACACCTTTGCAATGAGGATGATTGCCTTTTCCTTCTGTGAATCTGCTGTTCCCCCATAAACAGTCTTAGCTTTTGCTTTGGCAGTGTTTCCCATGTGTTACAGGTTTGATTATAGGTTAAATAATTAATTAAAAATCATTTTCTCTACAAAGTTGGGATTGAATAAGATATTATGCAATTTCTGTATTATATTGTCGTCATGTTTACATAGTTTATCAGTTAATCACTGTAATCACTGTAGATTTGTAATCTTTTGGCTATCAAGAATAATGCAGTCATTTTATTGCTAGCGGTCTTTGTGAATAAATGAATAAAACAATACGACTAGAAAACATAATAGATATAGAAACAAAACAGTTTGTTTAGGTATAGTTACAGTTCTTATAGTAGGTTTGATTGCATTGATTATGCTAAATGCTCATGAAAGTACAGTTTACCTGAGTGAAAGCTAATTACAAAACATATAGTATACTTTAGTTTTTGCACTTGAATGTTTCTTTAAATGTGTAGTAGTTTTAATTGAATTTTATACTTCACTGTATTAATTAGTGAAGACCATAAAATGTCTGGAAGAACAGGAGAGAAATGTGTAACATATTTTATACGTAGTATGCATTTACTTGTATGTGTCTCAAGAATAAATGAATGAACAATCTGTCAATTAGTTCAGATTCAACTGTGTGTGCAGACCATTCTAATGTTCTGTTAGTGTGTATATGTTCTGTTAGTGTGTATATATTCTTGCTTTTGTTTTATAACAGACTACTAATTTGTGTGTTTGACATTAACTGTCCAGTATTTTGTGCTGATATGTTGTACTGATTATGTGTTGTTGTGCTGATGTGTTGTACTGATTATGTGTTGTTGTGCTGATGTGTTGTACTGATTATGTGTTGTTGTGCTGATGTGTTGTACTGATTGATGTGTTGTTGTGGTGATGTGTTGTACTGATTGATGTGTTGTTGTGCTGATGTGTTGTACTGATTGATGTGTTGTTGTGCTGATGTGTTGTACTGATTGATGTGTTGTTGTGCTGCTGTATTGTACTGACTGATGTGTTGTTGTGCTGATGTGTTGTACTGATTGATGTGTTGTTTTGGTGATGTGTTGTACTGACTGATGTGTTGTTGTGCTGATGTGTTGTACTGATTGATGTGCTGATGTGTTGTCCTGATTAATGTGTTGTTGTGCTGCTGTATTGTACTGACTGATGTGTTGTTGTGCTGATATCTTGTACTGACTGATGTGTTGTTGTGGTGATGTATTGTACTGACTGATGTGTTGTTGTGCGGCTGTATTGTACTGACTGATGTGTTGTTGTGCTAATGTGTTGTACTGACTAGTGTATTGTTGTGCTGCTCTATTGTACTGATTGACTTTTCTCATAACTTATTTGAGTGTGATATGTTTAGGTGCTGCAGATGACAATTCATTCTATTCTCTACCCAGTCAATGTGAGTGTTGCCTTTGCAACATTGATTTCATTACACTATCAATGGCTAGCCTAAACAAAAAAGGGAGATAGAATGCAGTCTTGTTTCACTCCAGTGTCCACAAAAACCAGTCACTTAGACAATTCTCAGTGGGCACTGCTCATTCTGAACCATTCTGTATTCCCCATAATTAAATTATATGTGAGCAGTCAAAAGCGTTCTTGAAATAAATAAAAGTCAGGACGAGAGGTTCTTGTTTCTCAGTTTTTATTTCTAGAATAAGTCTCAGGGTAGATATTTGATCCAGACAACGTCTTCCAGTGTGAAAACCTGCTTGTTTTTCTCTCATGATTGTCACAACTGCCTCTTTAAGTCTATTGAGGATTACTACTTTGCAAAGGTGTAGACATAACAGATAAAAAGGTAATTCGTCTGCAATAATTGCAGTTGTTAAGATCACCTTTCGGGGAGGGAGATGGGGTGGGGGGTGGGGGGGGGAGGTGCGGTGTAGGATTTTCACAATTATTCCTTTCTTTCATTGTTCTGGGACTGTTTTCTCTTCCTATGTTTTGTTAAACAGTTATTTTACTTTTTTGATAATTATCTCATCTGCTCCTTTGAGCATTTCTGCTGTAATAGTATCATTGTCCACCATCTTGTTATTTGCTAAGGCATGAACTGCCTTTCTAATTTCTGTAACATTAATCTGCCTCTCATTTATGTAGAGTGTGATCCTTTTTGCCTCTTCTTCAGACTTCGTTTAGTTTAGTGGGTCATGCCTGTTTTAGGTCTCCTTGAAATGTTCTGCCCATATTTTCCTCTGCTCAGCATCATATGTGAGAATTGTGCCATCTTTGCTTTTCATTGGACCACCTCGTGGTTTGAATGTTCTAGTTAATTTTAATTTATTGTAAAGTGTTTTGCTATTTACAACCTTAACTGCCTGTTTTACTTCTTCATCCAGTTTAACAACATATGTTTTTTTTTCAGTTTTTCATACAGCACATTTTAATTGTTTCTCTCTTTTGCTATAATTTTCTGGAGCTTTACTTTCATCTTGTGTTGTCCTAGCGTTACACAGTCTCAATGCACTGCCAGGGTCATCCTTTGTCCATTGTTTTATAATACTCTTCTTTGATCCTTTATTACTGATAGCTGTTGTAAGACAGTGGTCTTTATTTTTTTCCATCTGTCTTCAGTGCAATGCTTTCTCTCTTCTTTTCAAGTACCTTGAACCTGTTTTTAAGCCTAAAGATGTGGAAAACAGACGTTTACTTTTTACTTGTAGGACTGCAGACTGTTGAAGACTGATACGCATGACTTACATAGTCGATCTGTCTTCTACCCTGGGGTGCAGAGGTTTGGCAGAGAGATCGCCACACTTCTTCATCAGTTATGGCAAGAAATGGACTCAGCCACCGTGGTGGGATGAAGAGGTTGAAGGGCCATGGTTGGAAAAAAACCAGGCCGTGAAGGTGTGGCAGAAGGCCAGGAAGAGTAGCACATCGCAGCCTGAGCTTTTGAGTGACCTGAAAGATAAAGTCAATAAGACAATACAACGATGACTTTCAAGCTAAGCGCAAAGCAGGTCAAGAATGAGAAATGGGACAAATACTGAAAGAATGTTTGCTCTGAGGGGTCTCTTGCCACATTTTGGTGACTTCATCGGGCAATGAATGGCACCACACAACATCGGGGTATCCCTGACTTTCAAAACGCAGATCTGACATGGCAGAAATCTGATGCAGATAAAGGGCAGGCTCTTCTTCAGCGCTACTTGAACCAGACCGACCAGAAAGATGAGGTAGCCAGACTAAGAGTTAAGTCAACACTTTCAGAGTTGTGTAAAAAGCAGAACTAAGTGATGATTACAGTATTACAACTGAGACCATACGGGCAACACTCAGGAAATCGCACAACACTTCACCAGGACCTGACGGCATCCAGTATGCTGATATGTTGCAGATATCAGAGGACGATATGTCAGATGTGGCAGGAGAGTTCATCTTCAGCATCAGAAGTGGTCAAATCAGAGAGGAGTGGCTACACAGCTACCTACTACCATTACCAAAACCAAAAACCAGAACCGATAACCATCAGCCCAGGATTGCTTCAAGGTTCTCCGCTGTCTTCAGTGCTATTCAACGTGTACACAGTGCTGATAACTTAGCAGCAGTTGCATGGGAGTGGCAGGACCTTGTCATTTGCTGATGACCTCTTAGTATATCGACATGGAAAAGATCGTCAAGAGATGGCCAAGTCAATGCAGAGTGAACTAAATCGCATCTCCTCCTGGTGTGCAGATTATAATGCTCATGTCAACCCTTCGAAGGCCTCAGTAACGTGGTTCTCCTGGAACACGTATATAGTGCAGGCAGACTTACCAGTAGTGGAAAATAGAGAGAAAATTTTGACGAGAACAAATCTGATGACATACCTTGGAGTGAGGTTTGATCGCAGCCTATCCTTCAAAGAACATGTTGACCATGTCATAACAAAAGCACACAAAGGCCTGTCAGCAATGAGGGTCCTGGCTGTCGCTAACACTGAGCAGAGACTGCTTCTGCTTCTGTTCCAGGGACTTGTACTTTCTCCCATCGATTATGATCTTGCCATCCTCACTGTCAGCCATACTCAGACTGAAAGATTTGAAAAGGTGCAAAATGAAGCAATGCACATTATTTTAGGGTGCACTGGAGACACCTTTGTGTAGCAATGAGGTATCTTCTTGACTTGCCTACCATTAACTGCAGGATCAAGATCTGGAGGGCTCGTGCAGACCTCAAGAAAAGCTCAGATCTGAAGCATCCTTTGTACCACATGCGCTTCAAGAAAAAGGGCAATAGGCTTAAAAGGGGCAAATCATGGCTGGGTAGAGCAAAGGATGAAATCATGCAAGCTTGCAGCCTTACAGACATCCATCCAGTTGAGAAGTGGATAGCAGAGTCTAAAGCACCCAATCTCACATTCTCTTGTATAGTGACGCTCGATAGGAGTTGTCGGGAGCAGAATCCATCTACCGTCAATGCCTAGGGTTGTGCGCTCATCAGTGACAAGTCAGATGAGACAGATGTGGTGATATTAACAGACGGGTCTGTTATACGAG
This sequence comes from Candidula unifasciata, assembly GCA_905116865.2. Classification (NCBI taxonomy): domain Eukaryota; kingdom Metazoa; phylum Mollusca; class Gastropoda; order Stylommatophora; family Geomitridae; genus Candidula; species Candidula unifasciata. Next base: position 123,864 of record CAJHNH020000201.1, on the reverse strand, counting down.
GACATAAGAGTGCGTGGGCATTTACAGCTCGCCCTTCAGGCAGAACAGTTAAGAAAGCCAGCGGTGCCTTCTCCATGACCACCAGCAGCATGACGATGGAGGTGATGGCGGTGACACAGGCTTTCATGTGGCTGGGATCACAGGACTATTCCCGCGTGTGTGTGCTGAGTGATTCTTTGAGTATGATACGTCGAGACGAGGCAGGCTGGTTACGCAGACAGTGGTTTGAGTCATTGCAAAACTCTCCTGTGTGTACAGTTACTTTCATATTCGTCCCAGGGAATGCAGGCGCTGTTGGTAATGAAAGAGCTGATAGACTGGGAGGTACTGCAATAATTGAAGATGACCGGTCCATGGATCACGCAGACATTGTCATTGCCCTTAGAGAGATAGGACGTTCTGAGGATTTTGGAAGCAACGTGTCCACATAACTTCTAAAAATACGCGAATTGGGAGTAAAGATCGGCACAGCCAAGCATGAGAAGCACAATGAACGCACACGAAGTCTTGTTAACCAACATGGGACTGGTACTATTAACCGCACGACGCTGATGAGTATGTTGAGAGGGGAGTCTGAGCGCCTCTGGATGTGTCCCGAGTGCTGTGAAGACAATCTAACTCATAACTCTTTATCAGCATTTTAATTTTTAGCATTGTTCAATTCCAGTCTTGTGTCAGTCAGGGACTCGGATACTGTCTTCTCAACTAACTCTGGGTCATCCTGGTGGTATGTTTCCCTGTTTCTTGGCCTGCCATGAATCTCTTCCATTCTGCTTACATGGCAGAGCATCGTAACTGTGATTGACCCTCTCGAGTTTGTAAGGCCTGGGTTACAAGATCATGATGTATTGTCTGATTGGGAACTTTATTCCTTTTTGATACTTGGACCACCTTTCTCATAAATCTCATTTCTGAAGCCCAAAGCTGGCTTCTGTGGCCTGTTGTCATTGTCCATGACTGTAATGTTGTGAATTCCCGAGGAAATCCCAGAGAGTTCCCGATGGGGAGGAAAAGGTCGGAGGACCCGTGAGAGAAGAGAAAAACGGGAGAAGTAGGTCTCGTGTGTCTCATAATGAACGAAGTGAGGGACACAAGAAAAGCATGAGATGTGAACGGAAGACGTGAACCGGGAATTGTGAAACGAGTGTTATATTTCAATAGGAGGACTGAATGTTTTTCCACACGTCGTAATGTCAGGTACCAGGGTTCGTAAAGGATAGATGGATGGTTCGAGAGACGCTGATGAATTCCTGTAGTGTGTGAGAAGTCTGACCAGGTCGCTAGATTCCTCCAAGCAAGACGAGCACAAGGACGTGAGAATGTATGTGTGCGATAATTGGCGATTCAACGAATAAAAGCAAACAACTCAATATTCGTTCATGCTGTGTCGTTTCAACTCACTGTTCGTCTGAAAGCAATGCAAAATAATACATGCCCCTAGAAGAGCATATTACAATGACTCACACCTGTAGGTCATGACTGGCACATGGGTAGAGCAATGTACAGCCATTCACCCTTTTGTCAGTGTCTCTTTTTCTGCGGAACCCTGTGTTTGAGGCCTGGAAAAGTCTCACAGCTCCTGCATTTCCAGTAGCCAGACAACTCTGCTTTGATGCCTCCATTATAATCTACCTACCTGGGGTAGGAGCCTGTCCTACTACTAGGCGCGTCCACCAGGTGGCGGATGGTGGAAAGGCCTCTAGATATAGAGGTTAGCCACGAATATATTGAATCAGTGGCCGTGGACCAAAACAGGTGAGGGTCATTGAGAGGAGGCGAGTTAGTTGGTGGGACAACTAACTCTATAAAATACCTCAAAACTTTACGACATGGCCATCGGCGGGTAAGAGGCGCCATAACCTCTTCCCCCCCCCCCTCCCCGCTGCCTTTCAGGGTAAGTCTCTTTAAACAAAGGCTATTGGAGTCAAACCATACACAAACCGGCGGAAGGCAAGTGGAATCACCTCGTCCGGTAGGGAGCATCATGTTCTACGGGTGATACCCGACCGTCATCCAGCTACTGTAGAAAAAGTAAATGGTAGAAACATCATGAACATTGGTACATGGAATGTCAGAACACTCGTACAAAAAGGAAAGCTGGATAACATCAAGATGGAAATAAAGAGAATGAACATCAACAAGTTAGGAATTAGTGAAATGCGATGGCCAGGAGCAGGGGAAAAGTATTCGGATCAGCACATAATTATTTACTCGGGTGGGAAGGAATATAGCAAGGGAGTTGGTATTATTTTGGATCCAAAGAACTCAAAAACTGTTAAAGGATTTTGGACAATATCAGATAGAGTACTATTAGTAAAACTTCGCAGCAGACCATTTGACATCAACTTAGTACAGATTTATGCCCCAACAACAGATAGTTCAGAGGAAGATATTGACGCATTTTATGACGAGTTAGACATGGCTGTTGATCAATGAAAAAATTGTGAAGTAACAATGGTACTTGGAGATTTCAACGCGAAAGTAGGAAGTGATAAAGTGTACGGAATAACGGATGGCTATGGCCTAGGAGAAAAGAATGTGAGAGGTGACAGATTAATAGCATGGGCTGAGTCGCGCAGCATGATAATAGGTAACACCTGGTTTAAACACCATCCTCGAAGATTGTGGACTTGAGAAAGTCCTGGTGATAATGTCCGCAATCAGATTGATTATATTTTGATTTCAAGAAGATTCCAGAGTAGCTTAGTTGGAGCAAAACTAGACCAGGAGCAGACTGCTTTCGTGACGATGTTCCAGGTGTAGGAAAAATTAGAATAAAACTAAAGAACATTAGAAAAACACCACAGAACATCAAGTTAAATTTAGGAATTCTTAGAACGGATACAGAAATTAAGGAACAGTACAATGTCACTGTACAAAACCGGTATAATGCAATGGAAATTATACAGACTTTTGATGAACAGTGGGATATGTTGCGTGAGTCAATTCAGCAGACATCAAAAGAGACAATCCCACCAACCCATAGAGTTGCAAAAAAGAAATGGATGTCAACCGAAATTCTGCAGTTGATGGATGAAAGAAGGAAGAAAAAGAATGATAAAGAAGAATACTCTAGAATACAAAAAGAAATAGTGAACAAATGCAAAGTGGCTAAAGAAGCCTGGCTGAATCAAATGTGTACAGAGATTGGGGAAAACAACAGGAAAGACTCACATTCCATGTACCAAAAGATATAGATGTTAACAGGAAAGATGACACGTAACAGCACTGGATGTTTGAAATCAAAAGATGGTGAGTTATTAATGGGACATAGTAATATAATTAACAGATGGACAGAGTATATAGGGGAATTGTATGATGATAATAGACCAGATGTGGAACTGCAGACCAACAATGATGGTCCACCAATAATGACTGCAGAAGTTGAGGATGCAATACATCATATGAAAAAAGGAAAAGCACCCGGGCCAGACAAAATCTCACTGGAAGAAATCGAAGCACTGGGAAATTTGGAATTGAAATAATAAATAAACTTTTAAATGATATTTATAATAGTGGGTATATTTCAAATGACCTTTTAAAATCCATATTTATAGATTTGCCAAAGAAACCAGGCACTTTAAAATGTGAAGACCATCGCACAATAAGTCTTATGAGTCACATGACTAAGATTTTACTGAGAATAATTATGAGAAGAATAAGAAACAAAATTACCAGAAATCAGCGAGGAACAATGTGGATTTCTAGAAGGAAAAGGTACAAACAATGCCGTATACATCCTAAGGACATTGTCAGAAAGAGCTATAGAAGTAAAGACTGATTTGTACTTATGCTTCATAGACTATACAAAAGCATTTGATTGTGTGAAGCATGAAGAAGTAATCAAACTGTTAGAAAAATTAAACATTGATGGGAAAATAATATGATTTGGCAGCAAACAGCAGCTATAAGAATAAACAACTGTTTAGGTACATTTCAAAAGCATAAAGAGGGGCGTACAATAAGGATGTGTGCTTTCAACTGATTTTTCATTAATATACAGTGAATATATAATGAGATCTTTAATTGATATGCCCGGAATTGTGGTTGGTGGGCACGATATATACAATTTACGTTATGCTGATAACAAAGTCTTGATAGCAACAAGTCAGAAAGAATTACAGGAAATGATAGACATTGTGGTGTTAGAAAGTGGAAGAATGGGCCTCAGTTTGAATAATGGGAAGACAGAAGTAATGGTGGTATCAAAGAAAAAAATTATTCCTATATGTGTAATAAAAGTCAATGGTGTTATTTTAGGACAAGTACAGAAATTTAAGTTTTTGGGCACATGGATAACATCAGATGGAAGTTGCATAACTGAAATAAGAAACAGAATTGGACAGGCAAAACCTGCATTTCATAAAATGAAAAACATTTTGTGCAATATATCCTTGTCATTGAGAGTTAGAAAAAGAATTCTTGCTTGCTACATACATCCAGTTTTAACATATGGCTGTGAATTCTGGACAATCGGTGGGCAGGCCAAACAATTTTTAGAGGCCTCAGAGATGTGGTTTTACAGAAGAATGCTTAGAATACCTTGGACAGCCAAAAATAGCAACCAAGAGGTTTTGAAAGAGGCGGGAGCCCGAAGACAACTTGTCACAGACACATCGTTTTCAAACGCCTCATCTGATATATAGATTGATATAATCTTTTCTTACCCTACTTGGTGATTCTTCGTTCTTTCCTTACAGGTCTTTATGACATATTCCGTCAAAAGAATGAAGAGGTAAAGTGACAGACTATCACTCTGTGTAACCTTGCTAGCTGTCTCAGATTCTTCTGAATGTTGGTTTGCTGTTGTAACATCATTTCTGCAGCTTTTGTATCAGCTATATTACCCAGGGGAACACCAAGTAACTCAAACAAACAAACCAAACATTTACAGATGCGAATTCAACAAAAGCACACCCAAGATACCCTGTTCAACCACACAAAACAATAATATAAAGATGCCTCCACTTTACGAGGTAATCTGCTGTTGATATGTAATGTAAGGATCGATAATAGCTGACATTTTTTTTTAAATCAGTCCAAACTAATTTAGATACCAGGACATGTCCTAGGAAGGAACAGTCCAAGGCAACAACAATAACTGGCATTGCCCCCCCCCCCCTTTTTTTTTCCACCTTTTGTGTACAACACACATTAAGGCTTAGGAACTGATCTTTTGGATTTGTTTTCCGACATGTCAAATGCTGTGTTCCGGACTTCAACGGATCAAAGTCTTTCAAGGGATGTAACCGACCCTCCAAAATGCCAATTTATTTCCAGTGATTAGACCGCTTGTCTGAATGTTTGTGTTTGTGCTAGGTGAAACAAGGAAAGATTGTCTCGGGATGAAGATTCGACACAGAATAAATTCTAAACTTTATCGGCAGACAAAGCATAACATGTTTTTCCATAAAATAAAAATCGTAAACTACACAATACCACATAGAGCAATGTTATACAGATACGGCGTTAACATAGCCAGAAGTTGACCACGCAGAAGACGGACCGCAGAAATATAAGAGACACTGAAAAAGGAACATACACGAAGCGAAATGAAAGGTTCATTCCAGAGATCTCTTCCTGCTATGACACTGTGAGACATTCTAGACATCTCTTCCTGCTCTGACACTGTGAGACGTTCTAGATATCTCTTCCTGCTCTGACACTGTGAGACATTCCAAACCTCTCTTCCTGCTCTGACACTGTGAGACATTCTAGACATCTCTTCCTGCTCTGACGCTGTGAGACATTCCAAAGATCTCTTCCTGCTCTGACACTGTGAGACATTCCAGAGATCCTTTCCTGCTCTGACACTGTAAAGCATTCCAGAGATCTCTTTCCCCTCTGAGGCTGTGAGACATTCCAGCAGTAGAGGAAAGAAGAACAAGAAGATAATAATCACCTGAACGGATTTTAATATGGAAATACTAATAACGTTTCTCCTACTTCCGTCTTTCCTTTTTATCATCGTGCAGCAGGTCCTTTGCAGAACGTCGCTCGTATCGCGGTCTTGATGAAAGAAACTCGTCTCTAACGAGTTCTGCCGCATCGTGCACTTCGGTCTCCAAGGAGTCACTTGTATCCTGTGCCGATCTTCCAGCTGGTCGGTCCCTGCCCCTCCTTCCTGGTACCATGCCTTCTGCTATTACTGTTTTCCAATCCTCCTCGGCGCTTGATATTGCCAGAATATTAAAGCTTATGAAATAAGATGATGTTTATCAGCTAGTTTTCCTTGATCTTTTGTAATGTTCACATCTCCCTTCCTCTTTGTTCATGTAATTCTGAGCATCTTGCTTTAGCATTTCAGACCAGAAGCCACTATTTTCTTCCTTTGTCCTGTAAAGTTTTTCATTTCATGTCAGTATGTTGCTACAGCGAAGACTGATGACTTTTTGAGATAATAAAGTTGTAGTTCAACGTTGCTTTCCATACCTACATGGTTTTAGATAATGTCATCAACTTTTGGCAACCTTTACATTGTCGACAACTTTTGGCAACCTTTACACTGTCGACAACTTTTGGCAACCTTTACACTGTCGACAACTTTTGGCAAACCTTATAATGTCATCAACTTTTGGCAACCTTTACATTGTCGACAACTTTTGGCAACCTTTACATTGTTGACAACTTTTGGCAAACCTTATAATGTCATCAACTTTTGGCAACCTTTACATTGTCGACAACTTTTGGCAACCTTTACATTGTTGACAACTTTAGGCAAACCTTATAATGTCATCAACTTTTGGCAACCTTTACATTGTCGACAACTTTTGGCAACCTTTACGTTGTCGACTAAGTGTCTGCCCAGATCTGTGATATTCCTACTCTTTTTATATGCCCACTCCCCCCCCCCTCCCCCCATGTGCTACCTGTCTAGATCCCTGCCTTCCCTGCCTGCTTTTCTATCTGCCTGCCTGCTTGTCTTTCCGGTTGCCTGTCTGCCTGCCTGCTTGTCTTTCCGGTTGCCTGTCTGCCTGCCTGCTTGTCTTTCCGGTTGCCTGTCTGCCTGCCTGCTTGTCTTTCCGGTTGCCTGTCTGCCGGCCTGCCTGTCTTTGTGTCTGTCTAGTTTTGTATCAGCCTGTCTATCTGCTGGATACAATACAACTTAGAAATGCCGAATGTAAGAGGGGCCCGAGGGCACAATTTGTAGCCCTTTAAAAAATAAAGTTCTTTCGATCGTTCCTTTGTTCGTTCTGTCTGCAAGTCTGTATATATATATCTTTCTGCTTCTGGCATCCAGGAAGTGTAACATCTGTAACTACGGTGACATCTTAATATAAACTAATTAAAACCTGAATTATTTGGAACGAATACACATACAAGAAAGGCACAGTCCAAAATAATGTTTGGACAACAACCTATATCACCAGTTGCCAGACAAATGGGATGGCTGAATGCGTTACACATCAAGAGGAGACGCAGGGAGTCGCCAAATAGCCGGCACTGCAATGAACGAACGAACAAACGAACGAACGAACGAACTTTATTTTCAAAGGGTCACAAATTGGGCACGCAGGCCTGTCTTACTTTCGGCCCTTCCAGTCAACCATCTTTCGCACAGCAGTTGTATTTTACTAATAAAGCATGTTATGATCATATGATGAGATGCATTTTATGAATATTATAAAAGAAAACAAAAGCATGAGTTGTAGAGTGCATGCAAAAACCCGTGCGTGCATACATACACCCACATACACACGATCACACACTCACTTACACACACATACATGCATGCATACATTACATACATACATACAGGCATACATACATACACACATACATACAAACAAACATGCATACAGGCATACACACATACACACAGGCATACATACATACACACAAACATACATACATAGATACAAACATACAGGCATACATACATACATACATTCATGCATACAAACGTAATACAGGCATACACACATACAAACATACAGTCATAAATACAGTCATGCATGGAGACACACACATGCACACACGGACACTCCCACAGAGACACACAAACTCAGACAAAAATACAGACACTCACATATAAACACACACAGGTAAACACACAGCACACATATTTACATTCGTGCTCACACACTGACACACACACCACACACATATATACGCAGACAAACATGCAGACACATACATGCAGCCACATAGACACACACGCAGTCAAACACACACACATATACACACGAAAACAGACAAACAGTCATACATACATACATACAGCCTCATAGACATACCCGCAGACAAAACACATAAACATACACAGGCAAACATGAAGACAAACACATACGGGGACACACACAGACACAAACGAAGATATACACACAGTCACATTAAATATGCAGAAAAACACCGAGACACACACACATGCAGACAAACACAGAGACACACACAGACACATATTCACAGCTACATGTATCCAATCGCACACACACACATGCAGACACACATACGCAGCAAAGAGGCACACTTAAACACACAGAAACCAGTTCACACTGAAACATACACGTGGACATACGCGCGAACACACACACATTCGCACATACACAAGGACACAGACGCATACATTCGCAGACACACACGCAGATACACAAGCAGACAAACAACATACTCAGAGTCATATGTATACAAACACGCCTACACATACATATCAAGCACACGCGCGCGCGCAAACATACATATCATACACACCTTGTTTAATGATAAATTGATAATGCAATATGGAGAGAGAGAGAGAGAGAGAGAGAGAGAGAGAGAGAGAGAGAGAGAGAGAGAGGGGGGGGGGAGGGTGGATGAGGAAACATAAATGACAAAGAGAAACCCTAAACTGAACGATGTTAAAAAGGCCAAAGGGGTTAGACTTTGTCAGTCTACAATATCGAAGAATTGCATGACATAGAGAGAGAGAGTGGAATTTGAGCATGAAATCATGTATAAGGACACGGTAGGATGATGGATGGATGAAAATAGCACATAAAAACCAACTGCTTGTGTCGGCCTTAACAAATTATGGCTGGTGAAAGAAAACATATGACTTGTCAGGTCCGGAAACACGCACCATACACTGCATCTAAAGCAGTGGCACTCAACCTGCCGGTCGCAGCACTTTTTTGGGTCGAACAATCCTTTCACACGGGTCGCCTAAGACCATCAGAAAACACATGCTCATTGAAGTTATAAGGGTAAAAAATTGTTTGCGTGTCGCCACAACATGAGGGAACTGTATTAAAGGTTCTCGGTATTTGGGAAAGTTGAGAGCCACTAGCCTGGAGCATTGTATTCAGCTTATCTCCCAGAGGTTAAGGGTTAATTCACCTTTACGGTGTGTCGGCTGATACACTCGATCTGTTCTCATATAAATAATTATAGTCAGGAATATCAATCAGCCATCACTCGATCTGATCTCATACAGGCAATTATAGTCAGTGATATCAATCAGCCATCACTCGATCTGATCTCATACAGGCAATTATAGTCAGGGATATCAATCAGCCATCACTCGATCTGATCTAATACAGGCAATTATAGTCAGGGATATCAATCAGCCATCACTCGATCTGATCTCATACAAGAATTATAGTCAGTGATATTCAGCTATCGACATGATTAACGTCTAAACTGTATAGTAAATACCGGTGAGCCGTCGTACCGTGGTGGTTAGAAGTTCGCCTGACGACCTGAAGATCTTTGGTTCGAATCTTACATCGACTCTGATTTTTTTGGGGTCATAAATGACTTTGCCTGTCATGTCGACCCAGCCTCAAATGAGTACCTGGTAAGGTGCTGTGAAGTAGAGGCAACCGGTGCAATGCTGATATCATCATCCACAGAATGCCGCGTTAGCAGTAAATAGGGTAAATGGAGAAACACACAAATACTGACTTAGTTGTAAAAGTGCTGTCAGAAAAGACAAATGACAATTGTGCGTTTTCGAACAGTTTATTCAGCGATAAATCAGTCAATGTTATATTTTTATGAATTTTATTTTTTGTTTTAAAACATATTTGAAAGTTTAAAAAAACAAAAAACATAATAAACACACAGAGCAACTGGAACATTATTAAGTCTACAACACGCCACTTGAACATGTGCAATTTGATAGAATGCACATGCGACCAAGAACCTAGCTGATTGTTTTGGGGTGTGTGGGTAAAGCGACATAAACAGATGTTTCGTAAAAGATTTCTGTACAGTTTGTTTCGCTGTACCGAGTGCTATGTCGAGTCTTAATTCAACATTTAACACCTATTACACTTTCTGTAGTCATTACATTTCATACAGGTGTTGTGTTTGTTTCTTTAGTGTGTTTCTTAAGTGTGTTTGTGTCCTGCGTTTCTTTGACATGTGTATATCATATGTGTTTGTCTGTCGGTGTAACATGTTTGTAGTAGGGTGTATTTGTTTAGTGTGCGCCTATAATTCTAATATTTTTTTTCTTGTGTTAGTGGTGTAGAGAAAAGCTCTAAAAACAAAGCACCCATTTTTAAGATGGAACAGCAACAGAAGCCATTCAAGTGTGTGGTCAACCTGTCATCAAATGGCTAACAAGATTGTCAGCACAACGTGGGAAGATTGGTAGCAGTCAATTGTAGCAATATTTTGGAAAAAAAGAGGTAATACAAGAGACTGCACCATACGGAGGTTTATCACTGCTGAGTTACACAGTAAAAATGTAAGCTAAGTTATTAGAACAGAGTTAGACCTCTAGCCGAACAGATCCTAAGTACAACACAGTTTGGTTTCAGGAAAGTGAAAGATTGCACAGATCCATTTTTTAAAACTAAGTTTGGGGGAAAAAAAACCAACATATAACAGTGAATTTGGCATTGGGCTTGTAGATCATTGGGTATTCTGGTGCATCATGGGAAACAAGGGCAACTAACTGGCTGGGTAACATCGTGGCCATGTACCACACTGTCCAAGACGGTGACAACGCGAGAAGGCATGTCTGAGATGTTTACAATCAACATAGAGGTATGAGCTCTCTCCCCTCTTATTTAATATATACACACACAGAATACCATAAGAAGTCAGAATCAAAGCAGTCGACCCCCCCCCCCCCCCCCCACAAAAACATCACAAAATAAGGAACTTTCCAGTGGAAGAATTAGATCCACACACAAAAAACGACATACTGTCTGCAGACGACCAGTGCCTGTTCTACAACGAGGGAAGTAGACTGGAAGACTATTGCAACAGGTTAAGTTCAACAAGCAAAAGATAGAACATGAAAGTAAATACGACTCAAAATGAAATAATACAGGTCAGTAGAATTTTTAGTCCGATGCATATCGGGCTGGATGGTACTGCAAGCCTTATGTGGCACAAACACACAAAATTAAGACCCCCTTTAGGTAGGAAATAATTAGGTGACCTGTATCTTGGCCAGGTAGGCCACTTCTCTATACGCTGAGCAGATACTTGGAAAAACAGCTCTCTCGCAATCATGTACACACAAGTAATTTGGCTTTTTTTTTGTTATATATCTGCAGGTGATATCAAAGAAGACGTAACTAAAAGCAGGAAAGCACTGACAGGTAGTCAAATCTGTCTGTTCCATCTGAACACAGGAAGGACCAGCATTAAACAATACGTGTAAACTAAAACAGTTTTAGAGCTTCGCGAAACAAAGCCAGCGAAAAATGACTGTCGCCCTCGAACACTTTGAATTGCTACACATGGATAAGTTTCAACTGACTGGCTGACTTTTTACTCCATTAGGCCAGAACATCAAACAGACCGATAAACGCCCGGTGACACAAAGAATCACTCTTCGGATGAAAATCACTATTGGAGAGGTCCCAGAAACCCCGTTTAACCGTTCTGTTATATTAGGGACCCCGGCTACAACCATAAATTAATGAAAAATTTGTCCCATCAGTCAGTACTGACTAACAGTTAGTTTAGTTTCTTCCACTAAATCTAAATCACATTATGTACATGATATGCAAACCAATATACAATATTGTTATTATACAATTAACACATGGACAGTAAACAGCAGAAGTTACACGAGCAGACGAATACAACTAGAAGACGATGGACGTGCAAGTAATACAAACACAAACTCTAGGATCTACTAATAATTCTTGTCAGTACTGCACATTTAATACCATTTATGTAGATCATCGAGGAGGAGGCGGGCAGTCCGGCTGTCATAGATCACTGTGCTGGCCAGGTTTTCATGACATGTCAGGTGAATTCTAACATCGAACAGTTTTGCAATCGTTTGTTGACAAATGCTGACAAAGTGAAGTCGCGGAATGATAATGCAACTTTTTGTTACGTTTTACTGGAATTCGTTTTAATTTTAATAAACTACTGATAGCACATACTGACAAATTCTAGAAGCGAGACATTTGTTGCAACACTTATGTACATATAATGTAATCACTGAATTTAACGCTGTTTATTGTCACAATGCTTCACCATATTGACATAGAAGAGACGCGGGGCATTGTTGCTGACCCACACCTTACATGTAACAATAAACATTCACATTCTACTTGTCCACACACAAATCCTCTAATGGAACAAATGACAAACGGTGCATGTATAGATGTTCATTTTTCTAATAACAAAGGCTTGGCATACTTTTGTTTAAATAAATGTTCAAACGATGCACCTGTCCTTAAAATAAACAGGCATTGATTATTCACGCACACAATCTCAACAAGACACAAAGTACCAAGTGGCGAGTACGTTCCAGTTCCAGCATTGTTCTAATCTTCAGCGCCAAGCATGTCAGAATCGTTCACTGGCGGGTCGATGCAGTTCACATTTCTGGCTTCTAAAACCTACAATTTGTACATTTAGACTCTGTAGTTTCCTTTCCTCAATCCTACAGTGGAAGTTTTTTTAAACTTCTCCAACTCATATATTTCTGCCTTGAACTACAAATGTTTCCATTTATTACTGGTTGTGCTAAAGGTGTTAAGTTGTTTGTCACTTTGCTATCGCTAATACCACGTTGCAATAGACAATGACAGCTTTCAGGAAACTTGTCATGTTTTGCATGTTTCCCTAGTAAAATAATATTATATTATTCTTGTTGGCGAGTTTAAAAAAAAAAAAAAAATTGTTATTTCGCACATAGATACAACTTTTAACAATGATATCACTGGGAAACAACACTTAAGACATGTTATTGCCGCGGCCAGTACCCGTAGGTCCAGGCCTACGTTTTGGGGTGCCCGAAGTTGGTGGTAGCCTCACCTGCTTCCTGCACGGACGTCGAACAATTGACGGCTCGGCCAATAGGGGCAGCCGCAGTTGCAGGTTAGTGACCTTTAACCCGTTGTTTTCGTCAAAGCCAGCCTCCATCTTGCCGTTACAAACCATGGCTCTTTTCTTGGAATAGACAAAACTGTGGGAGCCTCTGGTCAGCTTGACTGTCCAGTCTTTCTCCACCTCGATGTCCACGAATCTGTTTCCCAAACGTGTAGTACCAAAATGGGGAGATAAGCGAATGAACTTGGCTCCAGTAACCACAGTTACGTCTCCACCGCCAGTCTGCGTGACTTTCACACCGTTGATCCGAACAATGACTCCACCCTTTGGCAGATTGGCGTACTCAGCCTGGGCAGCAACCTGCATACAACTGGCCACTAACGATTCCCCGTAACCTTCGGACGAGAACAGCAGATTCACTGACTGGTCTCGGAAAATGTCAGTGAACTTGATGGGTGCCGTGGGCTGCAACTCGGTGTCCTCCAACTTAAAGAAGTTGATGCCGTTTGAGAAGACAATGACTTCGCTTCCCATTCGAGCTCGGAAATTTAAAGTTGCTATATCTGTTGTGGTTCCTATCTGGAACACCTTGACCGCCGGATGATAGAGGCAAGCGGCTGTGCCTCGACTGTCGGTGGCCACTGCCATCATGTGGTTGTGGGAGACCACCCTGATTGTACGGTCCACGGTCATTTCCACAGACATGTCGTTGCGGAGCAAGACTGAGATAAGGCCAGAACTAGACACGTAGATTGAAGGATACACAAAGTACTCGCTCTCGGCGGCACTACCACCTGTCACGGGGTAGCAGCAGGTGTCAACGTGAGGTCCTGGTACAGGTGAGCTGTCAGGGCGGTAACTCAGGTCAGTCCATGAGTTGTCCTTGGTTGGGAAGTATTCACTGTAACAACCTGTAGGTGGCATGTAGGTGGAGTAGACATTCTGGCCTGCTGTGTAAGACCCGCCTGACAATGATGATGATGGTATATACGAGTGGTCAATAACGCGTCCTGCCATGTAGGGGGGTTGGGCACTTTGGGTGACTGGAATATCCCGTCTGAACATTCCCTGGCTTTGATTTTGAATGACATACTGTGGATGAATGTACATCATATTCGATGGTTGGTTACCTGCTGAGGTGCCCTCCTCGGGGTGGATCTCCTCGTGACAGATGGAACGGTTGCTGCTTCGGTTCGGTGTTTTCACTGTGCTGGCCCCAGGCGGGATAGGACTGGCGTCGCTGATGCTGATAAAACTACAGTCGGTATTGTCAACATTCTGTCCTTTCCTAGGCTTGCGCATCACTGGTGTGGAAGAAAACCGGCACATAACCTCTATGTCGTCCTCGTTGGTTGCATCAGCACAGCTGGACAACTGTCTGCTCATGGGAATCCCTAGTAGAGAGACCGTGTCTGCGTCACTGATAGGTGGTCGTTGAATATTGATAGTTGTGTCTGTCGGTGGGGTGGTCAGTAGCTTAGCATCATTCAGACACTGCGCATCCCCAACACTCTCGTGGCCTTGCCCAAACATACGCTGGCCATCATAACATGGCTGCATGTTGGTATGGAACTTTGACCCCTCAGTAATGACATCCCCATGGAATTTATCAGGCGAGGCTGGGGTAACTATAATTGTGGGAATTGTGGAATAAAAGTTGGGTTTCTCGTTTTCAGCGTTTACCTCTATGGTTCTCCTTGCTGCCTTGTCCGGTGTAGTCAGAGCGTTCGCATCTTCAAACTTGTCCATCTTCAGAGCACAACGGTCTGCACAGGCCACGTCGTTCTGGTTTGTATTGTGGTCGTCCGTGTCTGATGCAGTATTTTTGTTGTCCATAATTCAGAAGCCGGCATCTGCATTCTCTGTGTTTTGTAGAAGAAAGCACGATGCCGTTAGAGTGGCCATTGCTTGACCCAAACAGCATCAAGTCTATGACGCTGCAACAAGGTTTGATGACGTCACACACAAGGCCCGGTTGCCTCTCTTGTGGGTAGACAGCTAGTTTCTCTGTTCGAGATTATTCTGTGCTTATAACAGAGTTCACTGAAACGAATTAACCGCTTTTTTTGTGTGTTCTGCTCTAGTCCCCTGTCGTATCTCAACAAAGAAGCATCGAATGAGAGCCTTGGCATCTTCTGCGAAGGTGCTCGGACTTACGACTTTGGATATAACATCTATCCATCGTCTGCGTGTGCGACCTCTATATTTGCTTCTTTTAATTCTAGGTGACAACGTACCGCTATCGAAACCCACTGCTGGCTGTGTGGATTTTTATTGTGGTATGGGGGGTCGCAGTTCGACGCAGCCAAAAAATGGTATCAGGATGAATGTCCTGGGGAAGTAAAGACGGCCGGCGTAATGCTGAACACATTACCCATCTAGTTCCGATGGTCTGTAAAAACATGGATGCTCTTCCCACATGCCCAATGCGCCTAAAGGAGGGAAAAGAGATCTGTACTTTTTTTACTTTTTATGTCTGGGTGACAGAGCTTTACGTTGCTGTACTGTGTAGTTGTCATGACACATGTCCAAACCATTCGATCTGTTGTTTTTTGGTTTAGTTTTATACTGGTCCCGGAGGAGTTACCATGTGATAGGTTACATATATATGGGGATTTCAAGGCGAGGAACAGAGAATAGGACAGCAGCGGAGAAAACCGACTAAAATGGCAATGAGGTGTGGAGATGCAGACACAGCCATTGACTTGACATTTGGCTCCTAGTCGTCGGTTTTAGATGTTAAATGGACTGTCCTGAATGACTATGGGAGTGATCACTTACCATGTGGAGTCATGATTTCTAAACCCAGTAAGGTTAAGTCTGGAAGACCACTTAAGACCTTCTGGTATAAGTGGACCAACAACCTACTTGGACACCTCCGACAGGGAGCATGCAACAGAACTGCCAGAACTGATTTTCTACAGCCTCCATCGTAGCCTCCAGAAGTAGAACAGGCGTGAAAGGCAAAGAGAGCCGCAGTGAAGCAGCTAAAGAAAGTACGACAGACACCTTCAAGCTCACGAGAGGAAGTGGAGATGGCAGAGAATGTGAAAAAAAAGATAAGGTGGAGGTTTTCAAGCGCTGTGCTGCAGAGGCCAAAAGTGCAAAGTGGGAAACTTTTGTGAATGATATGGGAGGCTAAAAAACATTGAGGAAATTCTGGAAACTGCAAAGGCAGATGCAAAGAAAAGATAGGCCAGTGACAGTCGGAACAATTTGTAGAGACGATGGTGTGCGTATGACAATAGGCAAGGAGAAAGGGGAGGCTTTTCTCCATAGGTTCATAGCTCAGACAGATCATAATAGTGTAGACATCAGGGATGCAGTTAGAAAGGAGTTAGCTGGCAACTTCAAGAATATGCATTATGAAGATATCAAACAAATTTTGAAAAAGGCAAAAGACACTGCACCAGGGCCTGATTGGGTCAGGTATGGCCACATGAAGGCTTTGTGCAATGTAGACCTGACAGAGATGGCCGACTGTTTTAGCCAGAGCATTAAGAAAGCATGAGTTCCGCAGAACTGGGTACACAGCTATCCAATCCCACTACCAAAACCTTTTAAGGATCATTCTAAGCTCAGTGGCTTTAGAATCATCACCTTACAAAACACATTTGGGAAGGTCCTGGAGAAGATAGTTGCTGCAAAGCTGCAAGAATTTTTGGAAAGGGGGAAGCTTCTCACAAGAGGTCTGGGAAGCTACAGGCCAGGAAAAGACACATGGGCAAATGCGGCCACTTTTGCTTTTGACGTCTATGGAGGGTTCCAGAACAGACAGGAAACTATGGCGGTAGGACTGGATCTCGAGGATGTTTATAACATAATGAGATACGATATCTTGATGACTGCACTGAAGGAGAAGGAGGTCAGTCCATGGCTGTGGAATTGGGTTGCAGCTGTCTTGAATTCACGTCGGGTTGCTCTCCGACTGGGCTATTGGACCTCACAACTATGCAGTTTGGCCCCAGGACTGCCACAGGGATCAGCTATCTCGCCTGTGCTCTTTAACGTGTTTACGAGCAAGATTGCAAGCCTAGAAGCACCAGGAGTTGGAAGGATACTGACTTTTGCTGATGATATACTTGCATATAGACAGGGGGAAGAGAGGGAACAAACAGCTCGGGAGCTACAAGCGACAGTAGACAAAGTGACTGAGTGGTGTACAGAAATGAAGGCTGTCGTCCACCCGAAAAAGGCGTCTGTTTTGTGCTGTTCTCTGGACAACAGAATCGTTAAAACTAATGTCCCAAGTCTCACGATAGATGGTAGAGACGTCAACAGAGAGAGCAAACTGAAGTATCTGGAAATTACATTTGACAGGAGCCTGTCATTTAAGGACCATGTGGAGAGTGTTTTGACGAGATGCCAAAAAGGACTTAGTGCACTTAAGACAATGGCTGCAATTGACATAGAGCAGAGAATGCTTTTCACGCTATATCAGCACCTGATCCTGTCAGTGGTTGATTATAGCCTGGGACTGTTTACCGTCTCAAAGAGTCAGATGGACAAACTAGAGCGCATACAGAACGCAGCTATGTGGGTCATTCGGGGTTGCACCAGAGACACCGATACATCCTTGGTTTGCCAACTGTTGCAGGTAGGCACAAGGTGTTGCAGGCGAAGCCATATCTCAGGGTAGCTGCAGACACAGACCACCCTTTGCATGAAGCTCTGGGTGCAGTTAAGGGTCAGAGGTTGATAAGAGGGAAGTCAGGAATGGCTCAGACAGAAAACACAATAAGACAGGTTTGCATCCTTGAGAACATTAGACGAGGAGAGGAGTGGGTCAAAGTGCCAGCTGAGCAGTCAGACTTGTGTAGAGTCATAATCACGCTGAGCCGGGAATGCAGAGACTGGCCAGCAGGTGCCACAGAGGTGGAAATGTAGCAAATTAATTAAAGATAATGCTCGCTCAGAAGATTTGATCATTTACACAGACGGTTCAGTGTCAAGAGGCAAAAGAAGTGCTTGAGGATTCTTAGCAAAAGTTACTGGTCGACGTTTGGTGCAGGAAAACCTAGCATATGATACCCCAACATCCAGCCGAAGAATGGAGGTGGAGGCGGTCACTGCAGCTTTCCGCTGGCTAGAGAACACGAGCCACACACACATTGTCATTATAACTGACTCAGAAAGCATGCTGAGGTAGTTTAGGAGTGGAATGCTTCACTACGGAGGACACGGGTGACGAGTATTGTCTGGATTTTTTCACAGGGGACGCCGGTGTGTTGGGAAATGAACAGGCGAACAGACTGGCTGGCTCTGCGAAACTTGGTGGAATACTGATACATGATAATGCAGACGTGGTTAGTGCCTTGTTGGAGAGCGTGTACAGTTCGGAGGAGCAGATGGATCACCACAGTCTGGTGAGATTGATGCATGGGGGAGTGGCGAGGGGTTCTGGCAGATGCTCGATACTCAGAGGAAAGGCAAGACGGACGTTTAATCAGAATGCTACTGGCACCATTAGTATCAGAACTCTTCACTGGCTGCTGAAGATGGGGACGGAGAGCTTATGGGAATGCCCCGAGTGCTGTTATATCGGTTTTTGAAACAAATCAAATCAAATCAACTGGTCCCGTCCCAACTTCAAACCAGATCGTAGTGAGTAAAATTGCTTTTTTTTAACGTTTTATGTATAGTTATATTTGCCAGCAATGTTGAGCAGCAGCAAAACTAAGACGTCTGCATTTTTTTCTGTATCTTAATCCGTTACTGTGTGATGATATCAACATCATCATCAACACTATATCCACCATCGTCATCACTACCACCACCACCACCATCATCATCATCACTACCACTATCATCATCATCACTACAATCACCACCAGCATCATCATCACTACCACCGCCATCATCATCATCACCATCATTATCATCACCATCGTCATCATCACCATCATTATTATCATCATCACCACTATCATCATCATCACCACCACCATCATTATCATCATCATCATCACCACCACCATCATTTTCATCATCATCATCATCACCACTATCATTATCATCATCATCATCATCACCACTATCATTATCATCATCATCACCACCACCATCATTATCATCATCATCATCACCACCACCACCATCATTATCATCATCATCATCATCATCATCACCACTATCATTATCATCATCATCACCATCACCACCATCATCACTGAAAGGTTGCATCTGTTGGACGCGTGAATGTGACACTGTATATTTGACGACGTTAGTAGTTCTGTTCTGACAGAAGACAACAAGATGCCAGCCTGACGACGATCCGATCCCAAGTGGCATCCAGCCAGTTCTAATTGCTCAAGAAATCGAACGACCATAACTAGAACAGCCGGAGCAGCCATGGTGTGTATTCTGGCTGTGAGGGAAGAGGACTGAGAGTTATTGAGTGGGAACGAGAGAATACTCCAACAAGTTGATGTTTGAACAATGTCCTATTATCTTGCTGGACTTGCTAGTTCGTAGTGGACACTGAACGGACAAATCACATGTGAAATTTGATGATGGGCATTGCATTAATAGTGTAAAGAGTTGAAAAGACCACGTTAACTTCCCTGGGTTAGGCGACACTTGGAGCCCGCCTACAAAATTTGATTGACAAGTCACCGGTCGAAGAACAACACAGCGTAGAAACGGTGACCTATGAATACAACGGAGAATGACTATCGAGCTCTTAAAGGAAAGCTGTAGAAAATTAAAGTTATAGATTGAACAGTGTACCCACTGATTGCGTCATTTATAGACAGCGGAGATGGCGCTTCATTTAAAAGACATAAGAAAAAGAGGTTTTTTTTTCACACTGCACCGTGGACAGTTAAGTCATCACCGGAAGTCAACGCCGGCTGATTCAAGAAAACACTTAAGACGAAGCCGAGCCAAAGTGACAACTATTCAATTTGCTACAACAGAATCAGAAATGTTTGTATACAAATAGAATCCACAAAAGTAGGACCGCATCGACATTGGTGGCCGACACGGAAACGACACATCGGCAGACAGAAAACAGCGTGCGTGGTTGACTGAAGATTTGAAAGATGCTTCTCACAACTAGCGTGTTTAAATTGTTGTCGAACAAATGAGGTACTGTGTCATTTTAAATAACTGTTAAGGTGTTAGACACTGTACAATAAAAAATAATTTAGGGAACATATTATTTTCCCGTGAACAATTGTGCACCGATGCTATAGGAAAGCAAAAGGAACATTACAATAACAGTTTATTAGATCACTATTGTGCCGAACATTGGACAAAGAAATTCGGGCCCAGGACTGGAAGAAAATAGGTCACAGTTGTTAACATTTTCAAATAACAATTCCAGTGTGTGTGAAGAATAACTATACCAATAGACTTTAAAAAAAATTAATTTGTGATAAAATATAAATAGATTTCCGAATCTGGAACGGATATAACTGCAATATTGTGAATAATAATGCGTGTTTAGAGGCATAGCAGAATAATTAAGATTACAAAAATATTTCTTTAGCATATTTATTTATTGTTGTAAATTATTGAATGGTATATACATTTTTGAGTTTCATGTGGCATAATATTGTTTAATTATTTGTGATTAATTTATAGAATTTGTTAACAATTAAATTTATTAACTGCAATATTCTTGTTCAGTACTGAAATCTATTTACGAAATTAATTAAGAATAATTCCATTACATTTTCATAAGCATTTGGAAAAAATTAATTTGTACAATCGTAAAATTGAAATCATTTAGAGAACTATTAGTATTATTATTTAATTTCGTTATGATAACAGTTTCATAGTTATTTAGTAACATTCGCAAACATTTATTCATAATGTAATAACGATTAAACTGCATTTATAAATTGATTTATATTAATTTATAATAAATTATAAAGAAGGTACCATTCATTGATTGTAATTTAGAAATTGGAAAATGATTAATAATAATTTTACTTATATTTATTTCAGTTCACTGAATACAAATCAATTTTTATCCTTTATTTCAGAAGTATTTGCCGCATTCCCTCATTAATAATATAATTAATAACATTATTGATAGTAACCCTGCGCCCTCTGCCAGCAACTAAACCACTGTGGTAAGCCAGGCATTTGTCAATCCTCAATTCCTCCTGTGCTGAATACCTTTTTTCCCTCCAAAAGCAGAAGACGCACTTGCTCTGTGGGGTAAAAATTGTACCCACACACAAAAAAAATCTTTGAAGGCGTATGGTTGACCTTTGCACTGAGAAGTCAGACACGCTGTGGCTACGCCATGAAATCTCAGTAACAAAAAAGAAAACACTACAAACCTACAAAGCAAACACGAAACACTTTAGCAAGCAAATACGTGGTTTTTATTACTATTAATACAATGGCGAAGACAATGGCTTGAATCAATTCAGAAGTCCACTGTGCGAGGAGTCACCTTTATTTTTGTTCCGGGACACGCAGGCGTCGATGGAAATGAAAGAGCTGACAGGCTGGCTGGATCCGCTATCACTACCGACGGTCGGCCTATGGATCATGCTGATATTATCAATGCCCTCAGAGAAATGGGAAGGATAGAGGACTTTGGTGGCAGTGAATCCACATCACTCGCCAGAATGGCAGACTTGGGAATTAAGATCGGCACAGCAAAAAACGAGACGCACACCGGACACGTCAGAAGATTTGTTAATCAACATAGAACTGGTACTATTAGCCATCGGACGTTGGGATTCATACTGAGGGGAGGATCTGAGCACCTATGGACATGTCCGGAGTGCAATGATAATAACCCAACTAACTAACTATTACTATTAATAATCCCTTTTTGTGTAAAATATTTCAAAACAAGGTGCGACACACAATGCCAAATCATAGTCCTTGCACGTGTATCTGGTTTCCCGTGGTTGTTTGCTTTTTGCACATACCACACACTTTCTTGTTGGGAATTTCTTCTGTGTTGTTATGAACTCTATTATTGAAGGGATATGCCTATGTACTAAACGAAGTTGCAGATCTTCACTTGTTTGTCCTCCTTTACTTTTTCTCTTTTCCTTGCAATGTTTCTGTAGAATTTCTCTTACTAACATTAGGTGAAATTCGGCAACAGGAGTGTTTCCCCCCACAAATGCACAATACACCAACCAAGCTTCATAAAGGAACAGGATAACGTGTAAGGCATCTAAATCCACATGAATCACGTAACATGATGCTTAATTAATTAATAAATACTTCTGTGATCTGTTGTCGAAAGGACTAAGAGCTTAAATTTAAAATAGTTAATGAAATAAAAAGAAAAAAAATAATAAGATATATGACATTATAGGGGTTGAACTCAGGTCCTTTTTATTGTCAGGCAGACGTGATACCAACTACACTAGAAATTCATATGATAATTTAGAACTGAAAATAGAACCAGTATTGTACACTTTGATAGACAGACACATTTATGTCAGTTGTATAGTGTATTAGAAACATTACCATTAATATTATTCATCATGTCAGTACGTAACCATATCTTCATTTTGATTATTTAGGATCCATTTCAAATCCAGTCAATGTAGATAGCTGGGTCATATGGTCAGTCTTGCTCACGGCCAGAAGTACACATGTCCGCCGGCATGCCGTGAAGATTACCCAGCTCATATAACTCACACATTTCAATGTGATCCTTACTAATACTCCTTGAAAGAAACTCCATTAATTCTTCATTAACTTTAATTACCCAAGTTTCTTGTAATTTTGTATTTAGAAAAAAAAGTAGATTAACGCAAAACTAGAAATATATTTCAAGGCAAAAAATATACCGATCACCGACCATGCTTCTATGGTAACCAAGCAACAGGATAACGTGAAATGCATCTAAATACACCTAAACGAACGTGATCTATGTTTTCATTGGTATGTAATGTGTCAGTTTGATCAGATTTAAGTAATGTATATCGCCATTTCACCCCGGAAAATTACAGTTCTTAGCAATCTGTTAGAACATTTGAAGACGAGTTAGCTCGTCCTTGGCAGTGAGAGCAGAGAAAACGGAAGACGAGTTAGCTCGTCCTTAGTAGTCTACCGGGCAGACGAGCTATCTCGACCATAGCAGCAAAAGGGTTAATAATAAGATCTTCAATAGATCCCAAGTAGTAGATGGCTGAGTCACATACAGAGTGGTGAATTACCTAAGGATAAAGTGTGTTAAAATCCTGAGGGTGTAATATTTTTTCAGTTCATAATTTCTATTTTGAAAATTGATGACATATTGATGTGATTTATAAATTTAGTTGATTACATTAGTATTGTATTGGGTTAATAATTAACATTGAAATATTAATATCTGAGTCAGTAGAGAACAACTTGGCTGCATTAATTGATAACAATAACTGGTTATTAATTTAAATCTCTAGATTGTTTGTGTGATTTCTTTTGACATTGTTGTTGATATTAGCAGGTAGGATGAAAGGCAGCGCAAGAAGAATACAGGAGCAATTGTTGTGATTGGACAGATTATACGTCCGAATTAACCATGTCAAGGATGTCTCAGTAGATTGCTATTGACAATGAGCTAGGTCTTCAAGGAGAAGAGTTACGAAAATATGTAGACCAAAAGCACAAGCAGATGATAGCAGAAGAAAAAGAGAAGGAAAGGATAAAATCAGAAGAGGAGAAAGAGAAGGAAAGGATAGATGCAGATGAGGAAAGAGAAGAGAGAAGACTGTCAATGGAACATGATTTTCGTTTAAAGGAGAGAGAGAGAGAGAGAGAGAGAGAGAGAGAGAGAGAGAGAGAGAGAGAGAGAGAGAGAGAGAGAGAGAGAGAGAGAGAGAGAGAGAGAGAGATGGATTTATGAGAAAACAGTTAATACACCAGAAAGAAATTGAGGAGAAAAAGATACAGTTAATACAAGATATTTTAGCAGCACAGATTCAGTAAGATAAAGAGAAAGTGGAGGCACAGATGAAAACTAAAAGATGGAAAATGAGTCTAGGAGAGAAACAGCTGTAGAGAACGAAAGACTCAAGGCGGAGGAAAACAGATATAATCATTACGTTGGTATTCTGAGAAATTATTGTTAACACAATGACATAGCCTAATGTATGGCGAATTTTGAGCTCCAAATGCACATGAACAGGGTTCCTTAATAGTAGTATGCACGGATCTTACCTAAACACTTGACGTTTGAGCCACTAAAGATCTTGGAATCAATTCCAGAGCACAGGAGATTGGATTTTGAATATGCGAAAGAACAAATCATGAAGCACTACAACCTATATAAAATGGGCTATAGGAAGCAGTTTGAAAAATTGAAATCTAGAAACAATCAAATGTTCACAGATAAATTGTCTTAAGTGCAAAACATTTTTTAGAAGTGGGTAAATGCATCTAACATCAGATTACAAATTACTGGTTAATCTGCTCATAGGAAGTAAATTTCTTGAGTCAATTTAAGAACCAATGGCCACGTTTTTAAAAGAGAATTGAAAAATGAATGTAAACCAGATGGAGCAAACTGGAGAAAATTTTTATGCCGCCCATCCATATATTTTCATCTTAACAAACAGTGGGAGCAGCAGCGTACTCCAGACAATATCAAGCAAGGTATCCAACCAAGGACTATCAGTATAGAAAGAAGAAACTAGTCATCATTAATTGCAGTTACTGTAACCAGAAATATGGGACCGATTTGATGTGCGATAAAGACCCGGCGTATAAAAAAAAGTTGAAGAGTTTATTGCCAAGAGGAAAATAAAATTATTTGATTATAACAAGGCTACAAAATGTTTCAAGTGTAACTGTTACGGCCATTTAGACGCCTTTTGTGTGTTTAAGAAACAGTTTTAAGTAACACATGTAGCGTATAGAGTGTGAGAGGAAGAATCAAGTTCAGAACAGGTTCAGGGTAATTCTGTAGAAATTTATGATGTTAATGAAAACGGTTTAATGTGTGCAGATTTTCAGGAGGAAAAAAATCTACCTTGTGGACATTACATCCAAGACCAAAATGCCAGCAGGGTGGTACATGGCCAAGATAGTTTGAAACAATAAAAAAAAAAAAGGCATCGTACATGGATGAACTGTTTCTGTCCCCAGAGACACAGCGGCAAAAGTATGAGGAATTCGCCAAGAATTATTAAGACCAGGGGAATCGACAGAAATGTTTGTGACTTGCCGTACTTTCAGAGGCTAAACTTAAAGATATATAAGAGCAAATGTCGTAATTAGGACTTGAGAAAAAAAATTAGCAGTTTTACTAGCACCTTGTGCAGATCGGATTTTAGGCAACATGGAATGATCTGAAATATGTATCAGATAAAGACATGAAAAGATAGGAACTAGAAGACTTTCTAGTCAGTAGTTAAGATTAAAGTGTGAAAGAAATCCATCCAAATCTCATGTCCAGTATGAAAAAGAAAGAGAAGAACAAAGTATAAGAGGGAGTAATGGAGTAAGTGAAATAAATGAAAATGATAGTTTGAAAGAAATTTCTCTAAATCCCAGAGCCAGTGTAAAGGTAGTAACAGCAGATAAACGGTTAAGAGAGTCCAAGAAGAGTTAGAGAGCAGATGATAACTCATCACCAAAACACATTCAAGTATGAAAGATAAAGCACAGAAAAGATAGAGGAACATTTATTGTAAAAGAGAAAAACTGAGTGTGAAAGAAGTGAGAATTAAGAGTATCCAGTACACAAGAACAAAGACGTTTTGGAAAAGAGAAGTGTATGAGTGCAGAAACAAAAAAATAAATAACAAACATGGAACAGAATAAACCAAACCCAAAATGTATGTGCTTCAAATTATTATTGTTATTCATTATGCTTGCATTGATAAGATTTATAGGTAGATGAATCATGAAACAGTAACAAACAGGATTGAAAGGGGTATTTCAACAGCAAGGAAGAATGAGTTTCTAAAAGGAAATAATCATCACAGTCGAGTTCAGAAAGAGGTTAACAACTACTTACAGCAAACCCTTTATTGCATTTAGTTTTTATAATACATGTTTCTTATCGTGTCGCAGATTCTACTTAGGGCAGGCGGAATAAAAAATCTAGAGCTATGCTATACTATACACATCATTCATACTCTATCTACTCACAGAAGTTTCTACATCTAACAACTCGTTATATCTATAGACAGCAGATTCTCAAAAGTGTTACACTGTTAGCATTATTATTCCTGAAACTATTACTGTTACAGCAGGTTTAATCCAAACATTTTCGACATTCTGTGGTCACAAGTCTGTAATGTTGGTGACAGTAAGCACACAATTGTTATCTGTCATGTTTGTTGGGTAAACTTATTCGGTATAATCAAAAGAAATTTTAATATGTATACAGCATGCAGTATCATATATCTTTTACAATAGTATTTAGTGCGTATGAATTGCGGTATTTATGAAAATCGAATGCTGAATATAGGATTCAATATAAAAACAAATAAAAAATTTACCCTGTCAAGATGTTAAAGAAATATTTCAGAAGATGTGATGTGAATGATAAAACCATTGAAAATGTAAATGTATGTAATGTTATAAATGAAACTGTAACAGATTCTATGAATGATGAAATTCCTATACCCACTATATAAGATAAGCCCAACTGGAGAGCAGTAAAGATAAATGAAGACCTGTCATTAGTAGAAAAAAAATATAAATTCGCTAGGTTATTTACAAGTTTAAGGACATTTTTATGAAAAAACCAGGAAAGACCAATTTAGTTCACAATGACATCCAGTTGAACTCAACAGCCCCAATAAAAGCCCGGAATTATGCAATACCTTTGCATTATATTGATAAAGTGGTAGAAGAGTTAAAACAAATCCAGAAAAATGGTATAATCACAGATTCTACTTAAAAATATTGTTCACCTATGGATATTGTTAAGAAAAAGTTGATTATAGAAAATTTAATGTGATTACCTATTTAGAGTCACAACCTGTTCCATCATCAGATGACACTAGCCAACAGTTGTATGATTCCAAATTTTGTACCAAGATAGATTAGTTTAAAGGCTATTGGCAAATTAATTTTACCCAGAATGCCAGTAAATATACCAGTTTCCGAACACCCACTGGGTTAAAAGAGTGGTTGAGATTACCATTTGGGCTCTTAAATGCTTCAAAAATCTTCAGATAAATGATTACTAGGTTGTTAGTAGACATTGAACATGTTATGGCATATATAGATGATATTTGCGTCCATACCAAAGAATTACCAGAACATCTTGAAACTTTACAAAGAGTGTGTTTGAATATTCAGAAAGCAAATTTGACTGTAAATCAACTCAAATCCGAGTTGTGTTTTACCAAAATACAATCTTTAGGTCATATTGTGATTGAAAGGAATATTTAAGCAGAGCAGAAAATGTAAAAAAAAAAAATTCTGCATTTTTATGGTAGATAAATTTTTATGGAAAATTCATTCCAAATTTGGCATCTTTAACTTCACCTTTGTCTGAACTTCTTTAATAAAAAAGAAAAGTTAACGAAAAAAAGATTGGGAAGAAAGCCATAATACAATCTTGGGAAAAATTAAATCTTTGTTTTCAATACCACCAATTTTAAGACAACGTGATCCAAGCAGACAATTCTACTTGCAAACTGATGCTAGTGGAAACACTATAGCAGCAATGTTAGCTCAAAAATTTTCACACATTCATCTTCAAGTATTACATTTTTTTCTCAAAAACTAACATCAACACAACAAAGGTATAGTACTTTTGAAATAGAGGCGCTTGCATTAGTTGTAAGCCCCAAAAATTTTCAGAAATATACGTTGGGGAAAGCGTTCACAATATTAAAAGACAATTTGAGACTCACAAAACTAATAACAATAGAGGCTACAAACAACTCCTGATTTTACAGATGGGCAATGTTGATAGCACAGTTTAAATTCAGAATTGAACATATAAAAAAGTTAAAAGTTGGTAAATTGA
Source organism: Candidula unifasciata (assembly GCA_905116865.2). Lineage (NCBI taxonomy): Eukaryota > Metazoa > Mollusca > Gastropoda > Stylommatophora > Geomitridae > Candidula > Candidula unifasciata. The sequence goes on along the minus strand of CAJHNH020000201.1, from coordinate 95,735 downwards.
AAGTACAAGAAACTGTAATTTGAAAATTGAAATTTTTCATACAAGTAACATAAGAGAACTAATTTTGAAGTTTAAAGGTATATGTTGTAATAAATATTACCTGATAAGTGATACATTTTATATTTTGTAATATTCATTTGTAACAATAATGGACAGGAGAAGGACGATAGTATAGAATAGTTACGTGCAATGAAAATTAAGTTTGGTAACAATTAAAAGTGCAAAAATCTATTTGAAATAAAATTGAATATACATATATTCATTGAAGGTATATAAATTGAAATTATTTGATTTTGAAATTATGTACAAGTAATTAAATTATCTGATTTTGAAATTATGTACAGTAATGAAATTATTTCATGTTGGAATTATGCAGAGGTAATGGAAAATTTGTTGAAATTAAACTTGTGTACAATCAAAACAAAATTGCAAATGAACAGTGGTAAAAGGTATATTATAAGGTATAATATTGTGTCATGGTAACATAAAGGGAGATAATACATTTTTAGGTAAAATTGGGTGAGGAAAATCCTTAGGTAATGGTAATTGGGTCATAGCTCCCATAGAGAGAAACATGAAGATCCAATTGAAACGGACATCAGTGGGTGTCCAGTGAGTGCAGTAGGGAAGGTGCGACCCTGCAGGTTCACATTAGCGTTCCATAGCCGTTATGGACTTCTGCACCGAATTTTGGGGTGCACTGGGATGATGTTCTGCCTTGAGGCAGACTGTGTGTGGATTGAATGCGGGCGGGTGAGGGGGGGGGGGAGCATATAAAGTTTTTGACAATAATTTTGCAGTGTCTTGGGGTGTTGATTACAATAAACTACACGGGACTCACTAGGGACGATGACTGAGGATGTTACAAATGGAAAACGTGATCAATTCAAAGGGTTAGCAATAACTTTAACAAAGATAAAAGTGAAAATACCGAAATTATTACATTAAATGACACCATGACCGTTAACAGATAACAAAAAGAAAAAAAAGTAAACTATTTTTTATATAGGTGGGGGAGATTATGTAATGTTGGTATTTCCCACAGGGATTCTCTAAGAAAATATTATGGGGGTAAACCTCGGAATAGAACCAAAGTACATGAGAACGTGAATACTCGAGACACACGAGATTTTCAAGCCGGGCTCAGACCAGCACGTGAAACCCAGAACAGAGTTTATAAAATTAGATGTTAGAATGTGTTTGGCAGCTGGCGTGAAAGGTTGTATCTGATGGACGCGTGAATGTGACAGTGTATTTGGCGACGGGAGAAGTTCTGTTCAGCGAGAAGACTATAAGATGACAGTCTGACGACAATCCGATCCGAACCAGTCGCAATTACTCAAGAGGTCGAACGACCATGACTAGAACTGCCGGAGCAACCGTGGCGTGTATTCTGAAAGTGAGGAAAGAGGACTGAGAGGTCTTATGGGCGAACGAGAGAATACTCCAACAAGTTGATGTCTAAAAAATGTCATATTATCTTGCTGGACTTGCTAGTTCGTAGACACTGACCGGACAAATCATATGTAAAATTGTAATAAAGAATATCAATGAGATATCGTCTACCTCGTTAACATCTCATGTGCATTCAGAGTGTCATTCGAGTCTTTCGAATGAACAAAACCCCCTAGCAGCCAGTCAGCACATAGAGGAGACAATATCCCAGTATCTGTCTGAGAGACAAAAAACCAACAATTTGCGTATAAATGTCAGATATGTAAAACGGATGGGCAATCAACGCTCTGGTCGTGGAACAAGACAAAATTCCAGAGTAGAATGAACAACCAGAACTTGCAGCCAGTTCACGGGCAGTGAACGCGATGACGAAGTAAAAAAATAAGTTCAAGTACCAAATCCTGCGCAAAACCACGCTTTCAATATGGCGTACTAGAAATACTCGACTGTCTGCAAATTCTCAAGCCACAGTGTCCAGAAGCCCTGTGTCCACCTTTCATATGTTTATCCCTTTTCCCAGAGACCATGCTTTCCGTCTCTCTTCTACCCACATAATACTGCAGCCTTTACAGCTGTCTGGTGCATTTGTTACAGCTGTCTAGCACAGCTGTTACAGCTGTCTGGTGCAGGTGATACAGCTGTCTGGTGCAGCCATAACAGCTCTCTGGTGCAGCCGTTAAAGCTGTCTGGTGCAGCCGTAACAACTGTCTGGTGCAGCCGTGACAACTGTCTGGTGCAGCCATTACAGTTGTCTGGTGCAGCCGTTACGGCTGTCTGGTGCAGCCGTTACAGCGCCCTAATTAAAACTTCTTACGAGGTTGAATTGGGTATCTGGGATCTGCCTTCTGGGTCTATCTCTCAGAGTGAGATTTTTAATCCCTGGATGGGATGGTCAATCTATATGTAGCAGCTCTGAGAGGACAATCCGATCGACGATTGGATCGATCGCTAATTCCACGACATATTGTATGCGAGTTATTGATTGAGACTAAGTCATTACAACCTGAAATAACTGATTGTGTTCCAAACTGATCGAAATAATTCTCAGACTATGTCTCCAAGTTTAAAGTTTAAGAATGTTATTGGGAAACAAAGAATAATTCATTGCTGCATGTTGCAGGCAGAAAGACATGGTTTGGCTTTTATTTTAATTTTTTTCTGTTTGAATGGCAGTCTGAGATGACACATAATGACTCAAAGAGCCACTATTCGGATGCACATGCAATGGGACCGAATCCTGGAATCCCGTTTAACTGTATTTAACCATATGTAAATGTGCTTTCATCGGTGACCAAATAAACTGCAGGCCACTGGGGGTAAAGGACCACTTTCCGCGCCTTGAAACGTGTCGCAATCTAGGGCTAGACTTGTATTTGATAGACCAATCAGCACTTGGTAGGTGATATGGTCAACATGACTTCTGTCGCTTTTACTTCCCAGGACTTTTCTGGTGCTTAATTAACGGCGCGTTAGACCCGGCAGCCAAGTCAAAAACAAAACAAAATTCGGCTCCGTCATGACCTGAACCCAGGACCATCGGGTCCGTGGGCAAGAGTCTAGCCGCTTCACCACGTCGGTGATTCCTGTGGACAGTTGTTATTGCTAAACACTAGAATACAATTCAAGGTCACTTTTTTGACGGAGCTTGTATTTTTATTAAAGCAACACTGGAATGTCAGTTATCAACTATTTGGTAGTCTGTAGCGGCTTCAGTGCTTCAGTATTATCACCTTACACAATCCATTGACAAGTGCTGGAGAAGATCGTCGCTGCTTAATGGCAGGCATTTTAAGAAAATTAAGAGCTTCTCACAAGAAGGTTGGGCAGTTACCGACCAGGAAGACTTGCTTAGTCAAAAATATCTGTTTTTGCTTCAATGTTTGTGAATCGGAAAGGTGTGGGGGTGTGGGGGGTGTGTTCGGAATAGATAGAGGAGTCTAGTGGCAGCACATGATCTTGAGGCAAGTTAATGGGCTGTAGGATGTCCTGCACTCTCGTGTGATTGCCCTTTATCTGGGCATGTGGGCCTCAGAGCAATGTTGTACCTCCCCGAGACTACCACATAAAACGATGATTTCAGCAGTGCTCTTTACTATGCATGTGAACAAGATTGCAGAACTTGAAGCACCTGCTGTTGAATGGGTATGATATTGATATTGAAATCCGTAGATACAGTTCTAACCTATTTACAGCAGAGGGGTAGGGGCAACAAATGAAACAGCTCAAAGAGTTACAATCAACAGTTGACAAAGTGATAGGCTGCTATTGTCAATAGATAAAGGCTTTCATCAAATCCGGGAAAGGCATCTGTTTTCTGATGATCTCCAGAAACAAGAATTGTCGATACTTTATGTTCCAAACCTAAAGTTGACAACATAAAAACATAGTAAAAGAAATCAAACTGAGCCACCCGGATCCTCCTTTGGTAGAAGGCTGTCTTTTAATGACCCTGCAAAGACGGCTGTGGCTAAAATACCAGGAGGGAATAACACTTTCGACGACAACCGCAACAACATTATTGACAGTTGAAAGACAATGATATGGTTATTGTAATTTATCTCACACTTTTAAAGTTTTTATTTAAAGTCTCTCGTAGTGCCGGTTTTCCACAATGAATTACAGTTTGAGAATTGGACCTTTGTTTTGTCCGGCCCAATCGTTGCGCCTCAGATCACTTGAGACATAAAAAGAAAGAAAAAAATCACAAATGTTTCGCCTTCAAGCTGTCACATTTGTGTTTCCAAGTCTGTACTGACCTTGAGCTTTCGCTGATCTGCTTGGGCCAGTAGCTGCTCTGTGTTATTATTTTATGTTAATAGATATCGTCTCCTAATCAAGAGAAGCCTTCTGTGTGTTTATGACTAAGCCGTAGGAGATAGAGAAATGACTGCCGCTGTCGCTACTGTCTGTTTATGTACTATTTACGGTGTTCACAGGGCTGTCGTTCAACGCGAGGATTCAGAGCTTCATGGTTAGTGCTGTACTCAGAAACGCATCATTAGTGCTGTACCAAGATCCACATGGTTAGTGCTGTACCCAGAGCCACATGGTTAGTGCTGTACCCAGAGCCACATGGTTAGTGCTGTACCCAGAGCCACATGGTTAGTGCTGTACCCAGAGCCACATGGTTAGTGCTGTACCCAGAGCCACGTGATTAGTGCTGTACCCAGTGCCACGTGGTTAGTGCTGTACCCAGAGCCACGTGGTTAGTGATGTACCCAGAGCCACATGGTTAGTTATGTACCCAGAGCCACATGGTTAGTGCTGTACCCAGAGTCGCATGGCTCAAGCTGTACCCAGAGTCGCATGGCTCAAGCTGTACCCAGAGTCGCATGGCTCAAGCTGTACCCAGAGTCGCATGGCTCAAACTGTACCCAGAGTCGCATGGCTCAAGCTGTACGCGGAGCCACATGGTTAGTGCTATATCCAGAGTCGCATGGCTCAATCTGTATCCAGAGTCACATGGCTCAAGCTGTACCCAGAGTCACATGGCTCAAGCTGTACCCAGAGTCGCATGGATAGTGCTGTACCTAGAGTCGCATGGCTAGTACTGTCGCCACGTCAAAGTGGGTTAGGGTTTTCTGCAATACTGAAATGTTTGGCTAGTGAATACACGTGCTCGTCTATGTTTAACTAGTGAATACACGTGCTCGTCTATGTGCGGCTAGTAAAGACATGTGCTCGTCTAAGTTTGGGTAGTGAAGACATGTGCTCGTCTATGTTTGGCCAGTGAAGACATGTGCTCGTCTATGTTTGGCTAGTGAAGACATGTGCTCGTCTATTTGTGGCTAGTGAAGACATGTGCTCGTCTATGTTTGGCTAGTAAAGACATGTACTCGTCTATGTGTGGCTAGTGAAGACATGTGCTCGTCTATGTTTGGCTAGTGAAGACATGTGCTCGTCTATGTTTGGCTAGTGAAGACATGTGCTCGTCTATGTTTGGCTAGTGAAGACATGTGCTCGTCTATGTGTGGCTAGTAAAGACATGTGCTCGTCTATGTTTGGCTAGTGAAGACATGTGCTCGTCTATGTTTGGTTAGTAAAGACATGTGCTCGTCTATGTTTGGCTAGTGAAGACATGTGCTCGTCTATGTATGGCTAGTGAAGACATGTGCTCGTCTATGTTTGGCTAGTGAAGACATGTGCTCGTCTATGTGTGGCTAGTAAATACATGTGCTCGTCTATGTGTGGCTAGTAAAGACATGTGCTCGTCTATGTTTGGCTAGTGAAGACATGTGCTCGTCTATGTGTGTCTAGTGAAGAGAAGTACGGTCTATGCTTGGCTTATTAATACATAAAGCTTATCATTCATATAGGCTATAGATTTCTACAACGACAAACTATGTCGTTTGTTTCTTTTCTGCTCAAAATACCATGCCTCTTTCCAGAACCCGTCTTCTTGTCTGCTCCAGCTTCTGTCTTCCAGTTCACCAAAGCCAAATTCAAGAGCTGCACCCTAGAGTAACGAATCGACACAGCTAATCCAAGATACCTCGTTCAACCTCCACTGAAGTTATTGGTGCTTGCCTAATATCCTACCCCAAACAGGAGAAATCCACAGGTGACGGGACAGTTTAATATTTCAGACTGCTGTGAGCAGTCCTGGGACCTAGGCTGCATTCAGTTGTAGGACCTAGGCTGCACTCAGTTGTGGGACCTAGGCTGCACTCAGTTGTAGGAACTAGGCTGCACTCAGTTGTGGGACCTAGGCTGCACTCAGTTGTGGGACCTAGGCTGCACTCAGTTGTGGGACCTAGGCTGCACTCAGTTGTGGGACCTAGGCTGCACTCAATTGTGGGACCTAGGCTACATTCAGTTGTGGGACCTAAGCTGCACTTCCTTGTTGGACTAGGTGGATCGGGGTTAGTGTCAGTTCTAGTTGTTTTGTGGTCTTTTTTACCCCCTCTAAAATATTGGACTGTCCTGTGACATCATCTGGGGTAGGATATTACGAAAGAACCAAGTTATCTTCTTTCTCCACGTAAACACCATCAAAAAGGTTCTGGTTGTACGTCCACCTCCGAACTTTAATCTTGCCCAGAATCTGAGTATTGCGTGCACATACGTTTTACAGATCTGACATATTTGTACACAGATTGTTGGTTGCGTGCTTCTTAGTCAGATGTACTCCGACGTCGAAAGACATATTTTAAGCTAATGGTTACGACCGCCTGAAATACTGTTGAGCTATAATTGCAGACCTGTGTGGCTAAGACATGACTAAGTGGTTTTTTTGAGTGAGGGTATGTCTTTCCTGTGTTCTCCAAGATACAGGCATTCCTAAAACACTGAGTTTTACAGTTTGTTCTTTGTCTGAGTATATCCCAGTAGCAAGGCGTGCTTGTCATGACAGTAATCATTGACTAATTTTTTTTTTGTTGGCCAGAATAAAATGTACTATTTTACTGTTCATTATTAATGTTTACTATATATTACAAAAATTACCACAAGGTTTACACCTGGAAGATGAAAAAAAAAAAAAAAAAAAAAAAAAACAAACAAAAACTAAACAATGCTCGCTGAATGCTTATACCCCGCGTGCAGAAAGCTACCTGTTACTAGTACGACGATGCTAAATGCACATCCATACTCTCAGCAGTGAAGCGTCGAGAAGAAAAATATAACCAGATACGTTGTCGAGAGTAATCCTTAACTGCTAAAGCACACACATGCAGACTGATTACACCTCGCCACTGGTATATGCGTTACCTATATGTATGTATATATGTATGTCTGTATGTATATATGTGTGTATATATGTATGTATGTATGTATGTATGTATGTATGTATGTATGTATGTATGTATGTATGTATGTATGTATGTATGTATGTATGTATGTATGTATGTATGTATGTATGTATGTATGTATGTATGTATGTATGTATGTATGTATGTATGTATGTATGTATGTATGTATGTATGTATGTATGTATGTATGTATGTATGTATGTATGTATGTATGTATGTATGTATGTATGTATGTATGTATGTATGTATGTATGTATGTATGTATGTATGTATGTATGTATGTATGTATGTATGTATGTATGTATGTATGTATGTATGTATGTATGTATGTATGTATGTATGTATGTATGTATGTATGTATGTATGTATGTATGTATGTGTGTGTGTGTGTGTGTGTGTGTGTGTGTGTGTATGTATGTATGTATGTATGTATGTATGTATGTGTGTGTGTGTGTGTGTGTGTGTGTGTGTGTGTGTGTGTGTGTGTGTGTGTGTGTGTGTGTGTGTGTGTGTGTGTGTGTGTGTGTGTATGTATGTATGTATGTATGTATGTATGTATGTATGTATGTATGTATGTATGTATGTATGTATGCATGCATGCATGCATGCATGCATGCATGCATGTATGTATGTATGTATGTATGTATGCATGTATGTATGTATGTATGTATGTATGTATGTATGTATGTATGTATGTATGTATGTATGTATGTATGTATGTATGTATGTATGTATGTATGTATGTATGTATGTATGTATGTATGTATGTATGTATGTATGTATGTATGTATGTATGTATGTATGTATGTATGTATGTATGTATGTATGTATGTATGTATGTATGTATGTATGTATGTATGTATGTATGTATGTATGTATGTATGTATGTATGTATGTATGTATGTATGTATGTATGTATGTATGTATGTATGTATGTATGTATGTATGTATGTATGTATGTATGCATGTATGCATGTATGCATGTATACATGTATGCATGTATGCATGTATGCATGTATGCATGTATGCATGTATGCATGTGTGCATGTATGTATGTATGTATGTATGTATGTATGTATTTATGTATGTATGTATGTATGTATGTATGTATGTATGTATGTATGTATGTATGTATGTATGTATGTATGTATGTATGTATGTATGTATGTATGTATGTATGTATGTATGTATGTATGTTTGTATGTTTGTATGTATGTTTGTCCTTTTCAGTCAGTGGATCTCAATTCATTAAACGTAGGCTATCATAGGTTTCATATGTATGTAGCCGCTCGTCGTGGCATCTTTTTCTCTCCATGTGGAAACTGCCTGGTTCAACGCAGGAGTCATAACTCGATCAATAGAGTTACTAGAGCATGTTAAGTTACTTATGTTTCTTATATTAGGCCCTACGGTCTTAGATGAGCACATGAAACGCTCAGTCTCGTCAGTTTTCTTTCCGATGGTTGCAGTCCTGATACTGGACAATCTGTCGAGATGAGTAGCCTCAACTGTAGTTTCATGTTGCCCCTTCTGGTACGAATTGTGGTTGTAATAGTTGCTGTTGTGTGTGTTGTTTCTTCCCTGATTGGAGTGACTTTTCATAAAAAGCTGTCTGAAAGCTGATCTAAAATTTGAGCTTAATAATCCGTAAATGATTGGATTTCCCGCACTGTTGATGAAAACTAAAATGCGAACACAGTTTAAGATGTTTAAAAATCCTTCAAATCCTAGATTTTCCAGGTCAGATGGCTGTCCAAACACCAGCCATAGTTGGACGCAACGTAAGGGAACCAAGCAGATGAAGTATAGGATCATTATTCCAACCATCATTCGGACAACTTGACGTCTGCTGGCCATAGCTCGGGCATTCCGCACGTTGCTTTGATTCAGGCTCTGGTGTCCTTGGTTACCGCGAATGTTGCCGCTGAGTTCTGTGTTCGTGCTGGAGCGAAGTGTGCGGATGACTGCGGAGTAGAGTACGGTCAGAATCAGAAGAGGGATTGCCAGGAGGGCCACGGTGATGAAGATGACATAGGCAGGCGCCATATGAGTTTTCATGTTTGTCTGACACGTCGGCACAATACTGTTGTCGTAGTAATGGGACATCTGGTTGATTATAAACACGTTAAGTTAATATTTAACAGCACACCAACAGTTAATCAGGGTAGAGATCACACTAATACTGATGAAACATTAAGTTAGCATTCACGAAACATCAAGTAAAGGACATCATCAAGATAATTCAAGCTGAAACATAAATGGGATGGATTGCAGAAAGGTGAAGAAATAGGAGCAATTTCTGCATACTGGTATCAAATGTTACAAGACAAATAATATGACATAATACTAGTACATTCAGAGAAGAAGTCAGGAGAGAACAATTAAAAAGACATAAACACTGGCAATAAATGGATTAGAGACGCGATGACGTCTAAGAGAAACAGCGAAGGAACGAATTAGATTTTCAGAGGGTCACAAATTGGGCACGCAGACCCATCTGAAGTTCATGACTTCTAAACACTCATCTAACAAACTGCATTTGTATTGAATTTATAAAGCGTGTTATTGTGATTAGGTGCTTGTATGTTCTCCCCGCTCACAGCAAGTCAAGCAGAACATCTGTTGAGTTGAGTCAAGAATTGACATCACAGCATTCCCATACATAATCCTTCCTCACCTTCATCAGCCAGCGCAGAGTTCCAATACTGATTGTACCGATCACAATCTGGTTAAAAATCCGTTTTGCCTTTCCTCTGAGTCAGGTAAGCCGGCCAGACCCTCTAGTAACACTCAGGTTCCCCATTCTCTCCAGGTCATAATAATCTTCTTTCTGTACTAATCCCGTTGCTTGTTTCCAAAGGGCCTTGACAACATCTGCCTTTTCATATATCAGTTCACCACCCAGTGGTGCGGATCCAGCCAGTCTGTCTGCCTGTTCATTACCCGTCACGCCGGCAGAAGAGATCGAAGCATCCCTGTCCACACCTTTTTCAGCATGCTTTCAGTCTGTTAGAATCACGACATGTGTATGCCTTTTGTTTATTAGCCACTGGAAAGCTGCAGTTACCGCCTCCACCTCCATTCTCATGCTAGATGTTATGGTGTCATATGCTAGCTGTCTTGCACTAAAGATTTTCCATTGGCTTTCGCTGCGAACTCCCAGGCACTTCTCTTTCCTCTCAACACTGAACCACCTGTATTGATAATCAGATCACCTGGGCGTAAATTGTCGTGAATCAACTGTTGGTCAACTGTTGCTCCGTAGCACACACTGTCCATTTTCTCCACACCCTGCCCAATGTTATCATAACCCATCATTGGTCAGAATTTCCCGCTGGTATTCAGACCCACCCCTCTCTTCGCCCAATGTTCTCCGGCATGCATTCTTGTCTTATTTGCTTGAGCCATCCGTGGGACAAACGACCGCATGAGATACTTGCGGCCGAACGGTAAGCGAGGGAAAATCGGAGGTTGACTTGTGGTCAGTTGTATACCAGAGTTAGAAGAGGACAGTCGTGATGTTGTTACTGTAGTTTTAATTAAGTGGGGTTAACTTCGAGAAAATGAACATTGTGACATATTTGTGGAAGTGAACAGCGATGCTTGCTACTGAGTACATGTGAAGGAATAGAAGAAACAAACCGACAGAATGTCTATTGGAATCCGAGCGGCGATTCAGTGTTGTACGAAGCTATATTTGTTCCAGAGCAAACCAGCCATATTAAAAGTGACCTTTGCTATAATTCAAGCTAGCTTCTTTACATTCATATAAAAATTATGAACATAATATAATTATCAAGAAAAATATATAAAGCATGGATTGTAAAATCATACTTTTAAATAAATAAAGAAAACCTGTTTTTATCCAGCTACGCATAATTAGTTCATACTTTTGAAATCAATCTTAGTTCATGTTGTATGTTTCAATATTTGATCTACCTTTGTTTCACAATTAGTTGATATTCTTGAATATATCATTAGTCAACTCTCTTCACATCATCATTAGTCCTAATCTTCAAATCATCATTAGTCCACACTTTTCAAATTATCATGAGTCCACACTCTTCAAATCAGTATAAATCCACACTCTTCAAATCATCATAAATCCACACTCTTCAAATCATCATAAATCCACTCTTCAAATCAGTATAAATCCACACTCTTCAAATCATCATAAATTCACACTCTTCAAATCATCATGAGTCCGGTAATACGTGCAGCAGGAGAAACCAACCCTGAACCTCATGAAAGATGGACCCACTCTCTGAAAATGTATAGGAGCTCGTGGGCCGGAACATTTGTCGACGAGAGGTTACTTCTACTGCTGTACATGCTCCCCTGTGGAGTTTCTTCTTATTACTTAGTCCACACTCTTTAAATCATTATTAGTCCACACTCTTCAAATCATTATTAGTCCACACTCTTCAAATCATCATAAACGGATACTCTTTAAATCATCATGAGTCCACACTCTTCAAATTATCAATGGTCAACACTCTTCAAATCATCATGAGTCCACATTCTTTTGATCATCATTAGTCCGATTTCGATGTCCATGAAGCTTGCCACCTTTCTGAGCCATTCTGTGCTGTTTAGTTTATAGATTCTGTTCAACACAATGAAAAAGATTTGATGTCCACCTACTCTACTAAGCATTATTGAATTGTTCCACACAGGTATGAAAGGTACAACTAACTTTAATAGTGTAACATAGAGGAGTGTGTAATCAACAACGTACTAAAGCAGGGATGTGTACTGGCTCCTACCCTCTTTGGAATATACTTCTCACTTTTTTTTTTATCTACCTTTTGAGGTCAAGAAGGTGGTATAGTCAACCATTCTCGATCTGACAGAAGCCTTTAGAATGCTTGTAAGCTAAAAGCTAAAACCAGGATAATAAAGGAGCTTATCAGAGAGTAGTTGTCTGCAGATGGTTCAGCAAACACGACCCATTCAGAAACGGAGTGCAGTGTTTTCTGCATTTTGTGATGCATGCTGTGAGTTTGGATTAACAATCAGCCACACGAAGACAACGATTATGGTGCAAGGTGTTAATAAATAAACCCGGTCTACTAGGTTCCACAGTGAATAACAAACTATGGCTGGAGCAAGAATTCAACATCAGGATAGGTAAGGCAGAAACAACAATAAGCAGTTGACAAAAAGATCCTGGGATCATCATTAAAACAAAGACTCTTGACTATCAGGCTTGTGTTCTCAGCACTGTTCTTTAGGGCAGTAAAAGCTGGTCAACTTATCTGAACCTGGAGAAACGTCTAAGTAGCTTTCACATGCGACGACTAAAAAGAATACTTGGCATTAAATGGCAGGACAAGATCACAAACGCTAGGGTACTGGAAAGAGCAGGCTTCTCCATACTCTGTCTATGAAGGTTCAGGTGGCTGGGTCACACCTGAAAAATGGATAATGGCAGAGCCCCTAATGACATCCTTCATGGTGAAGTAAACACTGGTAGAAGATGACAAGGGCGACCTCTACTGCGATGTAAAGACGTGCGCAAGCGGGACATGAATGATACAGTATTGAGGTGGACTTGAGGGAACAAAATGCTATGGACCATGTTGTGTTTAGTGGGCACATAAGAAAGGGAATGAGAATGAAGGAAGAAATGATTGCAGGAAAAAGTAGAGCTAAATTTCTACGAAGAAACAATCTAAACACAAATGATGTCAACAACGATCCTGAAATCTCATGCTATCATTGTGAAAGACTTTTCTTAACGCGGGCAGGTCTTGCTAGTCACACTCGCCATCGCCATGGGCTGGGTGTCCCATGATTCCTCAAAGCGCTATGTAACACTATTGTCTGGAAAGACGAAGTGCCAAACAATGAATGATTGAATGAGTTTATAGATTAGTAGATCGTGCACATGTAATGAGAGACTTAGGTATAGATCTGTGAAGCATGCACATGTAATGAGAGACTTAGGTATTGATCTGTGAAGCATGCACATGTAATGAGAGACTTAGGTATTGATCTGTGAAGCATGCACATGTAATGAGAGACTTAGGTATTGATCTGTGAAGCATGCACATGTAATGAGAGACTTAGGTATTGATCTGTGAAGCATGCACATGTAATGAGAGACTTAGGTATTGATCTGTGAAGCATGCACATGTAATGAGAGACTTAGGTATTGATCTGTGAAGCATGCACATGTAATGAGAGACTTAGGTATTGATCTGTGAAGCATGCACATGTAATGAGAGACTTAGGTATTGATCTGTGAAGCAGGCACATGTCAAGAGAGACACATAGCTGTGGAAAATGCAAGTCTAACCAAAGACTGACCTCGATGTTGGTAATGGTGGCGAACGGTATTGAGATACCACAGGAAATGAACCAGATTGCAGGCAGCAGAATGGTCGTGGAGACAATGCGTGAGCCAACTGTCTCTCTTAGAGGGTGGCAGATAGCGTAGTAACGCTCAAACCCAATAGCCAAAAGAGTGAGTATAGAGCAGTGATGGGAGGCGTTCTCCAGGAAAGGCACTATCTTACCTGAAAATGAGAAGACATAGTTACATTATAAAAACCACAAAGATCATCAAATCTCTTGTCATCAAATCTTGAAGCCCTAAAACATTTTGTTAAATTAAATTTCTTGCAATGCATAATTAAGAAATTCTTCTTCTTCTTTCTTTTGCTTAAAAAATATTGCCTATATTTGCAATGTTCCCGTGCATATAAATTTTGTGCGTTTTCTCTTGTGTGCGTCATTTGTCTGTGTTGCTATGGACCTTCCGTGTTGGTGACAGTGGTTGCTATGAACCTTTCGTGTTGGTGACAGTGGTTGCTATGAACCTTTCGTTTTGGTGACAGTGGTTGCTATGAACCTTTCGTGTTGGTGACAGTGGTTGCTATGTACCTTTCGTGTTGGTGACAGTGGTTGCTATGTACCTTTCGTGTTGGTGACAGTGGTTGCTATGGACCTCTCGTGTTGGTGACAGTGGTTGCTATGGTATGCATTTCGAATCTCTGACTTTTTGTGTTGGTACTACTTATGCCTGCCCTATGATTTAGTCGCTTTGTTTGTTTTTAATTAATACGTATGCTAGTGTGTTTTTTATTGGCACAGAAGCGGAGCTACTATGTGGTGACCCGTTTGCTATAAAACGGAAGATAAGATTGAGAAGAAGGTTTGTCTATTGGTCACACACAAAAAAAGATCATTTATTTAATTAGACATTAAAGATTGCACAGGCCCAACACAAAAGATGAAAGCTGATTGTTGTCTACAGGCCCAACACAAAAGATGAAAGCTGATTGTTGTCTACAGGCCCAACACAAAAGATGAAAGCTGATTGTTGTCTACAGGCCCAACACAAAAGATGAAAGCTGATTGTTGTCTACAGGCCCAACACAAAAGATGAAAGCTGATTGTTGTCTACAGGCCCAACACAAAAGATGAAAGCTGATTGTTGTCTACAGGCACAACACAAAAGATGAAAGCTGATTGTTGTCTACAGGCCCAACACAAAAGATGAATGCTGATTGTTGTCTACAGTTGACCCTTTTCCGCGCCTATCAGGCGCTCGATGAATATAGAGCTATACCTAATTTTATAGACCAATCAGTACTGGGTGGGTTATGTGGTCAGTACTGGGTGGGTGATGTGGTCAGTACTGGGTGGGTTATGTGGTCAGTACTGGGTGGGTTATGTGGTCAGCAACACGTGGGCCGCTTCTACTTCTCATAAATTTACCAGGTACCCATTTGAGGATGGACTTACCTGAAAGGAAAATTCAATTTTTTTGGAGAAAAAGGTTGTCTCTGTTCCGACTTGAACCCACGATCTTCCGATGTCTGTCTGCCCTGTCCGCCCTGTCTACCCGCCCGTCTGCCCGCCCGTCTGCCTGCCCGTCTGTCCGCCCGTCTGCCCACCCATCTGCCCGCCCGTCTGCCCGCCCGTCTGCCCGCCCGCCTACCTGCCTGTCTGCCTGCCCGCCCGTCTGCCTGCCTGCCCGCCCGCCGTCTGCCTGCCTGTCTGTCTGCCCGCCTGTCTGCCTGCCCGCCCGTCTGCCTGTCTGTTTACCTGTCTGCCTGCCTGTCTGGCCGTCTGCCTGCCTGTCCGTCTGCCTGCCCGCCCGCCCATCTGCCTGCCTGGCCGTCTGCATGCCCACCCGTCTGCCCGCCTGTCTGCCCGCCTGTCTGCCCGTCTGCCTGTCCGCCTGTCTGCCTGTCTGTCTGCCTGTCTGTATGTCTGCCTGTCTGCCTGCCTGTCTGCCTGCCTGTCTGCCTGCCTGCCTGTCTGTCTGCCTGTCTGTTTGTCTGCCTGTCTGCCTGTCTGTCTGTCTGTCTGTCTGTCTGTCTGTCTGTCTGTCTGTCTGTCTGTCTGTCTGTCTGTCTGTCTGTCTGTCTGTCTGTCTGTCTGTCTGCCTGTCTGTCTGTCTGTCTGTCTGTCTGCCTGTCTGTCTGTCTGTCTGTTTGTCTGTCTGCCTGTCTTTGGAATGTCTAACAAAGAGGAACACTGGCTTAGCAAAGCCGGTCTCAGGTTAGGTCATCTCAATATTTGCCATCTTATGAGGAAGCTGCCTGAACTGTCCCTTATTCTCAATCAAAATTTCCATATGTTCGGCCTTAGCGAAAGTCGATTAACTGATAACATCTCAGATGAAGACGTATTTTTTAAAGGCTTTAAAGTTTTTAGAAGAGACGCGCGTGTGAAACAAGAGACAGGTATAGCGGTCTACATAAGTAATTCCCTTAATGTTCACCGTAGGCAGGACTTAGTAGAATGTATATTTTTAGAAGTTAAACTAAAAAATCACAAACCCATCATGGTTGGTTACGTCTATCGAAACCCTAGCGCTGGGGCTATGCGGTATGACAACTTCACCACCATGATGGATCCATTGTTTACCAGTGCCAATGAAATCATACTTTTAAGAGATTTTAATATTGATGCTCAAAAATCAAACAAAACATGGGAAAATATAATTGCATCATATAATCTCCAACAATTAGTCGAGCAGTCTACTAGAGTAACGAAAACATTCACAAAATAACACTCCAACATCTAGATAATAAAAAACTCATAATTGATAAACAATCAGGATTTCGACTAAAGTATTCGTGCCATACAGCCTTAACAAACATGATAGAAAACTGGCATCAAAATATTAACGAAGATAAAATAGCTGGGTGCGTGTTTATAGACTTTAGAAAGGCCTTTGACATGATAGATCATACTATCCTTATTAGAAAACTAGAAATAATGAACTTCAATTGTGATCTATTCACGTTATTAAGATCCTTTATGTTAAATAGGAAACAGGTAGTTTCATATAATAAATCCCTGTCGCAGACTGCTGTGAATACTGGAGTACCCCAGGGCTCTATTCTTGGCCCTCTGTTATTTGCTATTTATATAAATGATCTTCCGTTGTGTCTAATCTCGCCGTGTGACTTATTTGCAGACGATTGTACAGTCTATACAAGTGCTCAAACGTGTGATATTTTAGAGTGATCTTTACAACAGGAATTAAACAATGTGGTTTCCTGGAGCAATGCAAACCGCATGCAAATAAACATTAGTAAAACAAAATGCACGTTAATATCAACAAGACAAAAACTATATTCTTTATCTGCACATAATACGCTTCAGCTCTACATTAGTAACAACCCTGTAGAATGTGTAACTGAGCACAAAGCTTTAGGCGTAATTATTGATAGAAATTTAACCTTCACTTCTCGGTGCAAGCTCTAGTGAAACAAACAGCTAAAAAAGTATATCAGCTTGCAAAAATTAAACACTTTCTGGATGAAAACACCAGAAGGATATTCTATACCTCCCATATTCAGACCCATCTAGACTACTGCTCCACAATATGGGATGGCTGACCAAGTTCAGTCATGAAAAGGCTTAAAGTACTTCAAAAAAGAGCTGTACGCTTAGTCAGTAATAATCATGGACGAGACATTTCCAGTATACATAAAGATCTTAAGTTACTCCCCTTCCATAAACGACTAATTTTCAATAAGTCCAAAGTCATTCACAAAATCTTATCCAAAAATGCTCCCTGTTACCTTTTGCCATTCTTTAAGTATAATGGGCGACATATCAGCCTAAACATATTACATATCCCTAAAGCTAGAAAAGACTTGTACAAAACAAGCTTAGCGTACTCTGCAGCTCATCTGTGGAACAATCTTCAACAACCAATCAAAAATATCAACAACCCCTATAAATACATTTGAAAGCTTTTTGAATATTATCTCACTTCAGACTACATGCCCAATTAGAAGATAATAGTTTCATGAGAATATTGTTGATTTCCACCAAGATTTATTACATTTAGTATTATACTTGTTTTGAAATGTGGGCATACTTAGAGTACATTGTTACAAAGATGTTGTTAATGATGCTTATGATTATGATTATAATTATTATTATTATCATTGTTATCTGCTAAAACAGTGTGTGCATGAATAATGTATGCATGGCGTGAGGCCATTAGGGCAGAATGTAAGACGGGCCTGTGTGCCCGATTCTCAACCCTTGAAAATAAAGTTCGCTCGTTCGTTCGTCATGTCTGTCTGCCTGCCTGTCTGTCTGCCTGTCCGTCTGTCTGCCTGTCTGTCTGCCCGCCCGCCCGTCTGTCTGCCCGCCCGTCTGTCTGCCCGCCCGTCTGTCTGTCTGCCTGTCTGTCACACTGCCTGCCTGTCTGTCTGTCTGCCCGTCTGTCTGCGCGCTCGTCTGTCTGCCCACCTGTCTGTCTGCCTGTCTGTCTGCCCACCCGTCTGTCTGCCTGCCTGCCCGCCCGTCTGCCTGTCTGCCTGCCCGCCCGTCTGCCTGCCTGTCTGTCTGCTTGTCTGCCTGTTTGTCTGCCTGCCTGCCCGCCCGTCTGCCTGTCTGTCTGTCTGTCTGTCTGTTTTTCTGTCTGCCTGTCTGTCTGCCTGCCTGCCTGTCTGCCTTCCTGCCTGCCTGTCTGCTTTTCTGTCTGTCCGTCCGTCTGTCCGTCCGTCTGTCTGTCTGCCTGTCCGTCTGTCTGCCTGTCTGTCTGCCCGCCCGTCTGTCTGCCCGCCCGTCTGTCTGTCTGCCTGTCTGTCTGTCACTCTGCCTGCCTGTCTGTCTGCCTGTCTGCCTTCCTGCCTGCCTGCCTGTCTGCTTTTCTGTCTGTCCGTCTGTCTGTCTGTCTGCCCGCCCGTCTGTCTGCCCGCCCGTCTGTCTGTCTGCCTGTCTGTCTGTCACTCTGCCTGCCTGTCTGTCTGTCTGCCCGCTCGTCTGTCTGCCCACCCGTCTGTCTGCCTGTCTGTCTGCCCACCCGTCTGCCTGCCTGCCCGCCCGTCTGCCTGTCTGCCTGCCCCCCCCGTCTGCCTGCCTGTCTGTCTGCTTGTCTGCCTGTTTTTCTGCCTGTCTGCCTGCCTGCCTGCCCGCCCGTCTGTCTGTCTGTCTGTCTGTCTGTCTGTCTGTCTGTCTGTCTGTCTGTCTGTCTGTCTGTCTGTCTGTCTGTCTGTCTGTCTGTCTGTCTGTCTGTCTGTCTGTCTGTCTGTCTGTCTGTCTGTCTGCCTGCCTGCCCGTCTGCCTTCCTGCCTGCCTGTCTGCCTTTCTGTCTGTCTGTCTGCCTGTCTGCCTGTCTGTCTGCTGTTTGTCTGTCCGACTGTCTGTCTGTCTGTCTGTCCGTCCGTCCGCCCGCCCATCCGTGCTTTTGTAATTTTGCTTGATATTCACAGCATGCATATTATTATATGAACATAACATGCTTTATTGATAAGATAGGTGTTTAGAAGGGCCGAATATAAGATGTGCCTTTGCCCCCAGTTCGTTCGTTCATTCATTTAATCCTCGGGCAAGCGTCTAGTCGTTACCTCACGGCGGCTCCAGATCCTACCTGTTGCGATCCCTATTTTCTTTTAAAGATATTGTTATCGTTGTTTTGGTATAAGGTGCAATAAACTGAGAACTATCCCAAAACTTACACTTCTTCCACGACGTTCTTGACCTGCACAGAAGAAGTGGTAAGTTCTGCCACACCCAGCCTTTAGTCTTGATAAGTAGAAACATAACTTTCATTCGCTTGCACCCTTCAAACAAGCTCTCAGCGCAGACACGTCCACACCGATTCAGCAGTTACGCAGCCTCCCAGTAAGCTAAAAATCCTTCGCGGACGGACTCCACAGCCTTCACAAGCAATGAGATGCTTAGGGAAAACTTGTAACGACCCATGGTGCTGGTTTTCTTTTCTCTTGACATACAGTCCTCCTTATACTATCTTTCCCAACACCCCTGTGTCCACAGCCGTCTATACCTGAAGTATAACAATCCTTGCTCTATTTACAGAACTAACCCAGGATTCACGAAAGACTGCAATTTTTGGTCATAAGCAAACAAGTAAAACTGAAAATGCTAAAGATATGTGACTGTTTACCAGGACATGTGACTGTTTACCAGGACATGTGACTGTTTACCAGGACATGTGACTGTTTACCAGGACATGCGACTGTTTACCAGGACATGTGACTGTTTACCCGGAAATAACTGTTTGCCAAGATATGAGACTGTTTACCAGCACATGTTTCTGTTTACTAGGGTATGTGACTGTTTACCAGGATATAACTGTTTGCCAAGATATGCGCTGAACATCCCAGGATTCTAGGATTGCTGTGTGTAAGATTAACACACCAAGGATGAGAATCAACCAGGTATACTTCTTCTTTTTCTTCTTCTTCTTCTTCTTCTTTTTCTTCTTCTTCTTCTTCTTCTTCTTCTTCTTCTTCTTCTTCTTCTTCTTCTTCTTCTTCTTCTTCTTCTTCTTCTTCTTCTTCTTCTTCTTCTTCTTCTTCTTCTTCGTCTTCTTCTTCTTCGTCTTCTTCTTCTTCGTCTTCTTCACCGGCTGTAAGCTCTAGCTAAAAGTCATAGTTGTTTGTCCAATATGGTTTTCTGCCAGGGCCTGAGTTTTCTATGTACATTCGTTTTATTGACTAATTTGTGTGCAGTTGGTTGTTGTTTTTTTGCCGCTGGGGCAGATGCACTCCGACATGAAAGAAAGTCCCGAGCTAGTCGACTCCTACGACACGATTGCTGGGAAATCAGTGAGTTTATTCTTGTTTTCCCCACAATAGGGCCCTAGAACTCATCCAGGAAACCAGATACAATTCCCCAAAACCTTCTGTAACTTCACAAGACTACAATATTATGGCACGTGACTACTGTGCTGCCCGAAGTCCAGTCTGGGCATGACTACAACTCATATAAAAGCTAAAGGATTCCGGAACTACATTGACGCACATTGAATATGATTATCGTACGTGACAATTTGGTACCGGGATTTAAGATGTAGGCAGAGAATATCATGATTGTTTGAACTTCGACTGTCCACATGTGGCAACATTGTTGATTTCTTGTGCCTGTAGGTTTGGTTCTCTGATACAGTGTTCAGCTGTCGTATATGGCGGTAATGTTTAGCCTCACTAATTATCTTAACGGTTTTCTTTGCAGAACTTGTGGAAATATTGTTCACTAAGAAATAAAATGGATGCATTCCAAAAGAATTTGGCTCTCTGGAAA
>CAJHNH020000201.1:0-72500 GCA_905116865.2 Candidula unifasciata | reverse complement strand
CGCAGACGACAGAGGGTATAATATTCATCTTAATCAACGTCTCAGGAGAGATACATATTCATTAATGACTCATTTCCAGATCTGTGAGGTTCATGCATGGTCCATGAGGTTTAGACCATCCCTGGCTGCATAAACAATAAACTTATCTGCATCAGCGAAGGCTATCTGAACGCTCCATAGCACAACTTCATCACAAGTATTCTTTCTTAAGTGTCACTAACCACAGTGAAATAATAATTAGATCTCTAGATGGTATGCCAGGAATATCCGTTGATTCGCTTATTGTTCACAATGATTTGCTGGCGATATTGTTTGGATCGCTTAAAATGAAACACAACTGCAAGAAACTATGGATATAACTGAAAGTGAAAACAATGGCCTTAGAAAAACAGAAGTAATAGTAGTTACAAGGAAAACTGACTCTCCAAAATGCAACTTCAAGGTTGATTGGGAAAAACTTCAAGCAAGTTGAGGCGTTTAAATAAGCGGGTACCCTGATAACATCAGATGAAAGATACATTGAAGAAGTTAAGTGTAGAAAAGCTCAAAATGGGCGGCATTTTACAAAATGGAGAATATTTATGCAATCTTGCTTTTCATTTGAGACGAGAAGAGAATTATTAAAAGCTGTGTAAATCCTATTTTGATATACAGAAGTGAAACGTGGACAGTTGGTAAATTAGTGAAAACTTGTTTCGCAGCTAAGGAAATGTGGTTTTATAGGCAGATGGTGAGAATACACTGCACAGATAAAAAGAGTAATAAAGACGTCCTGAAAGAAACTGACCCATGAAGATTGCCCACATCAGGAAGAGACAATCTACATTCTTTGGTCACGTGATGAGAAGGAGAATACTGGAGTACACCGTAACAGTATGAAAATTGGAGGGTAATAGAGGCAGAGGGAAAAAGAGTGAAGAGATGCCGGACAGTCTAAGATTAGGGCATAAAACAGGGCTATTCAACTAAGTTTGTTCGCGGGCCAAAATGTTGAACATGGAGACCGTCGCAGGCCAATGGCCCGAGCCCACACTACAATTGACAACATTTTCAATCTGTAGATTTAATACACTCGAAAACTATTACGCCTAGGACGTAGCCTATATAAATGTATCAGTGTTGTAAACCATTATAATGTAAAGTGTACTACAATCTTCTGTAATGATTAATTAATACTCACTCTTAATTCTTCTTCGTATTCACCGGCTGTAAAATCCAGCGGAAAGTTCTGGTTGTACGTCTACTTCTGGACTCTAGTCCCGTTCCAGAAACTGAGTTTTGCGTACGGATCCGTTTTACACGTCTTACTCATTTGCATGCAGACTAGGTTCCTTGGCTCTCAGGCCGATGTAGTCCGACTTCGAAGAAAGCTCTTAATTAGTCGACTCTTGCGACATTCTTTTGGGTAGGCCGTGAGCCTATTCTGGTTTCCCCACAATAGGACCCCGGAACCCATTCGGGGATCACTTTTAATTGAAATACACCTATTTCCAACTTGTCGATGGGATGATAAATAAACGTTACCATTGTCACAATAATAATAATAACTGTCCACAGTTGGTTTCATGTTCTGCAGGTATAACGATGCAAAATGTAAATAATGGGAAATGTTGCATTTTCTTTTTTTAGCTAATTTTGCCAAATTTGGCTGGTGAGAAGTTAGATCAGTTCTCATGCAGTCCTGCAGCCTATCGTTGCTCAGTGAGCTTCGGCTGTTTGTCTTGATGACATTCATGTGTGAGAAGCTTGATTCACATGGTGAGTATGAATACAGCAAGTTTTCTAGCATTAGGGAACTGCTCTTGTTGAATCCCCTCGTTCCAAAACTTGACTGTATCACTTTCTTGAAAATCTTCATTCACTGCGCTGGAACTTTGCATATCCACAAGTTCTAACTGCAGAGAACCTTCATCAGCAGAGGATATAAACTTTTTAGCACTGGAACAAAAATCACACGCAGGAGGGATTTTAAAAGGATCCCGAACAAATAACATTACATTGTTTGGAATATTGAAGTTGTCAAATCTGTTGTTTAAGTTATTCTAAAGCTTTTTTAAAATTTTTATATCATCGATCGGTTAAGGTTGCCGAGTCCAGTGTTGAAGAAATAAAATTGCAAGCATACAGGTTTCGAATTAGGCAGAGTTGGCGATATAAAAAAATATTTGAGTGTCCAGTCACTGCTGAATGCCTCGATTTTCACATGCCCACTTACTAGTGCTAGCCATGGCATCAAGTTTTAAACTAAATTATTAAAAGTAGATAATATAAAACACTGTTGCTGATTCAGTTTGTTAATGTACAATCGCGTCCGACAATCTACGTATGGCTGTGAATGTGACTGAACGTTCTTCTGGGCGTTATAATCTAATAACTAGGTATTCTGCCGTGTCCAGTGTCTGATGTTCTGCTGCATCCAATGGCATTAGTTTGTGGCGCCCATTAAGAAGAGATTCTCTGTAATCTAAGCTCTAACTGTCAGGACCGTGTTGGTATTTCCGTACGCCTCCTGTGCAATAAATATCTCACCTTCATTGAATGTCAAGTGTAGCGGTAGCCTTTCCGCTTGTTACTAGGTACTTTTCAGCCTATCTTATTACCCTTGACTTCAAACAGGCGAGTTTTGCTATTTGAGCGAACTGGGAACGAACTTTTACCCTGATCAAATTACTTGTTCTGTTCCTATGCCGGTACCCTTGTAGCTTCGTATTTACGGATTCCTGACAAACACTTCCAACTGACACATTTGACAGGACTGGTTTTTGAGGAATATACAGAAACATTGAGTGATTTAATTTTTGTTTTTTTCAATAATTACATTTCGCTATTTTGGCAACGATCGGCGGGCCACTTGCTAGGCCTCGGCGGGTCAGATTTGGCCCGCGGGCCACTTGCTAGGCCTCGGCGGGCCGCCAGTTGAAAAGCCCTGCATAAAGGATCATCTGTATCAGAAATTATTAAAAGTAAACGAATTGGATGGATGGATGGATGGATAGATAGATGGACGGATGGACGGATGAATGCATGGATGGATGAATGCATGGATGGATGAATGCATGGATGGATGGATGGATGGATAGATAAATGGATGGATAGATAAATGGATGGATAGATAAATAGATAAATGGATGGATGGATAGACAGACAGACAGACAGACAGACAGACAGACAGACAGACAGACAGACAGACAGACAGACAGACAGACAGACAGACAGACAGACAGACAGACAGACAGACAGACAGACAGACAGACAGACAGACAGACAGACAGACAGACAGACAGACAGACAGACAAGCAGACAGAAAGGCAGACAGACAGATAGACAAACAGACAGAAAAGCAGACAGACAGAAAGGCAGACAAACAGATAGATAGATCATTTCCTATTCAGAACATTGAACAGCATCGTGAAAATTTTGTTGTGTGTGTGACATCTTTTGGTTGTTACAATTCCCAGAAGGGACGTCCAAGCGACTTCTTGCAGCTAGAGAATTCTCCACAGACGACTTCTCTCTCTGCCGTCTGTTTTCTTTGAGTGTTATTTCGTTCCTGCAAGTGCCATCTCATTTCTTTGAGTGCCACTTCGTTTCTTCAGATGCTATCTTATGAATGGTCCATTAAGACCGACAATATCTGGAAACAGCTGCTGTCAGTTAACTTCGCATTTTCTGATTCAAAAAGACTTTTGAAAAGTGTCTCTGGTTCCCCAAACATACACCCACTTCTGTATCCAAGTACCATTCAAAAGCTCACTGTACTGACAGTTATGAGCTATCTGAATGGAAGATTATTTACTTACGATTTGGGCTAGTGAAATCCCTTATTTAATAATTCTACGTGTTTATTGCCATCTGATCGTCCCCGACTACTTTGTCAGCAACAAACTGCATTTCTTGTGGCGACTGTTGGCTGTGGCCCGCTCTAGCAACTGCCATATGCATTTACTGGGTGCGCATATTTCTAATTGTTGCCGGGACAATTGTTTGTTGACTAATTTATTTGAAATGTACCAATCAGGTATATTTCCTTTGATTTTCACTGGCACAGAAACCAAGCAAGTTTGGCAAAACCTGGGGGATGTTTCCTTTGATTTTCACTGGCACAGAAACGAAGCAAGTTTGGCGAAACCTCGGGGATGTTTCCTTTGATTTTCACTGGCACAGAAACGAAGCAAGTGTGGCGAAACCTGGGGGATGTTTCCTTTGATTTTCACTGGCACAGAAACGGAGCAAGTGTGGCGAAACCTGGGGGATGTTTCCTTTGATTTTCACTGGCACAGTAACGAAGCAAGTGTGGTGAAACCTAGGGGATGTTTCCTTTGATTTTCACTGGCGCAGAAACGAAGCAAGTGTGGCGAAACCTGGGGGGTGTTTCCTTTGATTTTCACTGGCACAGAAACGAAGCAAGTGTGGCGAAACCTGGGGGATGTTTCCTTTGATTGCAGTGAAGTTAAAACCACGACCAAGACTAAGACTAAAAACTAAGACCTCTGTGGCGATAGTCGATAGTCTCAGTGTTTATCCGCTAGCTTGAAATGACTTTGAATTAAAAGACATCTCATCCTGTTTAACAATGACAAGATTCGGAAACTGGGTGTTGTGGAGATGTGGCATTTGAGATGTGTGTAGAACATTTCGTGAACTGATAAGTAAACACACAGCACGTGTGCGTGTGCAGTCGCTGCTCAATATCTGATCAAAACTCAGGAACAAAAAAAATTAGCACATGTAAAAAAAAAAAAAAAAAACCAGATACTAGGGCTGTACCGAATATTCGCTTCGGGGCCGAATAGTGGACCCAAAACTATTCGGTATTCGGCCGAATAGTTGCGGTCGGTATAGTGTTTTTAGGTGTGTTGCTGTAGAAACAAAATGCAACACTTAAAAATATAAGAGGGGCAGAAAAGCAAGTGTTCTAGTGTTGTCGGCTTGATTTCTTTGAGTGGAGTGTCCTCTTCGTTGATTCTTTGAAGTAACGGGAGTTCGTCATCATTTATAGGTGTCGTATCTGTTATTTCGTCGTCTCGTGGAAACAACAGCGGCTGAATGTTTTGATCGACGTTGTTTGATCTTCTGGCGTTGGCCGCCCAGCGTCTGGTTTCGTGAGCTCGCGGGGGGCTGGGCGACTTGTAAGGACGGAATGGTTTTCTTCGTCGGCGTTATTTTTGTTTTTGATGTTTCGCCTTTGCGGGTTTTCATTTTGACTCTCTGTATTTATCGTATTTTCCTGTTTAGTACAGCTGGAAATACCTTCAGTGAGACAAAAAGCTGGCCTAATGCTGACAATATGGAACAAAGGTTTTTCGTGGAGGTGTGTCAGCACACGAACTAATACGTGCTGCAAGAGATCGCAGATTGTGGCGAGGCATAATCGCCTATGCCAGCCGGCAAAGCACATGATGGTGATGATTCACTATTCGTATTCGTATTCGGCCGAATAGTTGGTCCAGCTATTCGTAATCGGCCGAATAGTGAAAATCACTATTCGGTACAGCACTAATAGATATTACTTTTAGAGAAATACTACCAGACAGATCACACTACCGACCTTATAAGAGAACAAACAATTTCTTAAAAGGGTCACTAATTGCTCACACAGGCCTGTTCGCCACTTGCTAACATACATGTCCAGGCCTGTTCGCCACTTGATAACATACATGTCCAGGCCTGTTCGCCACTTGATAACATACATGTCCAACAGCAGGTGTATTTTGTGCATAACCACAAAGACAGTTATAATCATCATCATCATGTTGCTCTCATCACGTTATGCCTGAAAGAATACTCGGTCTCTCGCCAGCTTCCCCGCCTCATTTTGAAGGAATCACTTATATCATGTGCCCATCTTCTTATTGGTCGATCCCTGCCCCTCATTCTCTACGCCATGCCTTCTGCTTTTTTTTTTCTTCTTTCAATCCGTCATGGCGCTTGATATGACCAAAATATTTTTTCTCCTGAGACATGATGCTGTTTATTACCTAGTCTTCCTTGATGTTCACATCTTTTCAAATTTCAGTATTTCTTCTCTTCTCTGCCCGTAATATTCTGAAAAGCTTTCTATAGTATTTAGCTAAAATGTGCTACATTTACTTTCTTACAGACTAGGAGGTACTCCACTAATCACATCCGTATGTTGCTGAGATAGTCCACCACCCACATCCGTATGTTGCTGAGATAGTCCCAGACAGACATCCGTATATTGCTGAGATAGTCCCCGACCCACATCCGTATGTTGCTGATATAGTCCCCGACCGACATCCGTATGTTGCTGAGATAGTCCCGGACAGACATCCGTATGTTGCTGAGATAGTCCCAGACAGACATCCGTATGTTGCTGAGATAGTCCACCACCCACATCCGTATGTTGCTGAGATAGTCCACCACCCACATCCGTATGTTGCTGAGATAGTCCACCACCCACATCCGTATGTTGCTGAGATAGTCCACCACCCACATCCGTATGTTGCTGAGATAGTCCACCACCCACATCCGTATGTTGCTGAGATAGTCCACCACCCACATCCGTATGTTGCTGAGATAGTCCCAGACAGACATCCGTATGTTGCTGAGATAGTCCCAGACAGACATCCGTATGTTGCTGAGATAGTCCCAGACAGACATCCGTATGTTGCTGAGATAGTCCACCACCCACATCCGTATGTTGCTGAGATAGTCCACCACCCACATCCGTATGTTGCTGAGATAGTCCACCACCCACATCCGTATGTTGCTGAGATAGTCCACCACCCACATCCGTATGTTGCTGAGATAGTCCACCACCCACATCCGTATGTTGCTGAGATAGTCCACCACCCACATCCGTATGTTGCTGAGATAGTCCCAGACAGACATCCGTATGTTGCTGAGATAGTCCCAGACAGACATCCGTATGTTGCTGAGATAGTCCCAGACAGACATCCGTATGTTGCTGAGATAGTCCACCACCCACATCCGTATGTTGCTGAGATAGTCCACCACCCACATCCGTATGTTGCTGAGATAGTCCACCACCCACATCTGTATGTTGCTGAGATAGTCTACCACCAACATCTTCTGTATGTTGCTGAGATAGTCCACCACCCACATCTGTATGTTGCTGAGATAGTTCCCGACCCACATCTGTATGTTGCTGAGATAGTTCCCGACCCACATCCGTGTGTTTCTGAGATAGTCCACCACCCACATCCGTATGTTGCTGAGATAGTCCACCACCCACATCCGTATGTTGCTGAGATAGTCCTCGACCCACATCGGTATGTTGCTGAGATAGTCCTCGACCCACATCGGTATGTTGCTGAGATAGTCCTCCACCCACATCCGTATGTTGCTGAGATAGTCCACCACCCACATCCGTATGTTGCTGAGATAGTCCACCACCCACATCCGTATATTGCTACAGGGAAGATGCGCTCCAAATTGTAATTTTGATTTCCTTGCTGGTGCTTAACCATAGACTGTTAATGCTGTTTAATCTTTGCATTACTATGGTCATCCGCCTTTTGATTTTTGTCAAAAAGTCTGAATTGCTATTTATTATAGTGCCTAGATATTCAAAGTTTGTAAATAAGCAATTACAAACGATCCGGAAATCAAAATACGATCCGACCATGCAAACGTTAACATAATTCTGTTGATAATATCCGTCCCCCATATGGGACGAATGTTTCGCTATTTTGAAGCCCCCACCATGGTTGTTGCCTGGGCTCCTAATATAACCTAACGGTTAAATGGGGTTTTCGGGACCTCTCCGGGGGGTGATCCGCATTTGAATGGTGGCATTTTTGTATCAGTTAGTCAAACGGTAACGTAGAAAATATACAGAGTAGCCGCGTGTGTACTCAGGGGTCCCATTGTAGTGGGAGGGTTTAGATTCGTTGCCTCCTCCTCCTTTCCAAAGCAAGTTGTAATAGTAAACTACGGGTATTTCCCGTAGTGAATCGACCTACAGGGAGGAACTAACAGTCTGTCTACAAATAAACCAGATCTGTGAAACGAATGTGCACCCTAAACTCAAGTTCTTGTACAAGAGAAAAGTCTAGAACCGGACCAACAACCAAAACTTTCAACCAGAGATTATTGCCCGTGAAAGCGAAGCAGAAGATATACCGAGTGTGAGGGAATCCTTGGAAACAAGGAACACGAATGGATACTCTCCCTTGAATTACCCTGAAAGTGTCTGAACAGATCAACATGAGATGAGATGAAATACTAGACAATTGTTTGGCTTGTTATTTAATCCATATGTTAGAAAACTGGTTCCGTTTAGATTTGGAGATTTGTTTTTCTAATCTCCAATGAGATGGATTGAAGGCACAGAATGTTGTTCATTTGATAACATAGAGCTTTAGCCTATTCTATTTTGACCTTTGTCTCTGTGATACATCTTCTGTGCCTTGATACTTATATTTTTGTACAGTTCCTAACTTCTGTGACATTTATAATACATTTAGGCACTATTTTTTTCCCTTTAAAATTACCATTAATTCAGTCGGTAATTTAAGCTAAGCCCATTTTATCACCTTCTGCCACCACGGTATACATCAACCCTTGTAGTTTTTTCTAAGTGTCACTAAAAAGACGGTGTCATCAGCTTAACGTGTCTCTTTATTTAACCCATTATTTATGAAAACTGGGATTTCTTTCTCTGATCCGCAATAGTGATTACTAAAACTGCATTGTTATATCTTTGATGCATGCTCTATAACGTTCTTTAGCGCTCTTAACCATCTATTTTCCATTTGTGCAGCATCCACTTTATCCAAATTTGCGATTTAGGGAGCAGATGACAAATCCAGTGAGAAGAAATGATCTGCTTGTGAATTATTTACACTGGAAGTCGACCTGAGTCAATTTAGGGAACTTTTATGATCTCTGTTAGCGCAGTCGATAGGAGACTCGCTTTTAAATCCAGATGCCATTCGCTGCAGTCCACGGCCGGTGTTAGAAACCGGGCGGTTTCAAGGGTTCACCCAGCCTCTAGATCTAGGTAATGGGTACCAGAGTTACAACTCTGGGGTAAATGGAGGAACGTCACTCTCGCTACGGAGTTGCGTGCGGACGGCGACACAAGCTAGCAGTTTCTTATCAGCTGTCTGACTGGTGGCAGAACACTTATGGGTTAGAACCGTGTGTAATGACGCTGGTTCACATCTCCCGACTTTACATTTGTATCAAAAAGATAAAAGCCTCATGGAAATCAGCTCATTTGTATACCAACCAGCAGCTGGTCATGAGCCATGGTTCATTTGGTTCAATGCAATCACTGGTAGGAGGCTCCTCGTTAGCGGCTCATCTGCACGGCAGTTTGGAAGAAATCCTCCATTTCTGTCAGCTGTGTATCCCGGGTACAGACGTGATTTCACGTCGGATCTGATGGGAGCCGAGTTGAGATTTATAATATCGCCGGTTAATTCCTAGATAAATGACTGTGTTGCTTTACATTAAGGGTGCATGCTCGTTTGAGATAGCAGAACCATATTCATTATTTCTCGAGCATGTTTCAAAGATACCTGGCATTTGTGCATCATTGTTACACGTGATCAAATAAGTTCCTAATAAAAAATTAAAGAAATAAAAAAACACTTACACACACACGCACGCACACATAATCACACGTGGGCGTGTGCTCTGAAGCAATGACTCCTTGACTGCAAAAGCGTATAACAGATCGCTTGGCTGGCTTTTTTAACGACAGATGTGTGTGCCAAGAGCCGGTCTTAAAACCGAATATTTCATTTTAAATCTAATTTCCATCATGCGGCCTTCAGCAGCCAGTCTTCAGGAAGATCATGTCAGGTAGGTCAGGTGTCAGGTAGGTCAGGTGTCAGGTAGGTCAGGTGTCAGGTAGGTCAGGTGTCAGGTAGGTCAGGTGTCAGGTAGGTCAGGTGTCAGGTAGGTCAGGTGTCAGGTAGGTTAGGTGTCAGGTAGGTCAGGTGTCAGGTAGGTCAGGTGTCAGGTAGGTCAGGTGTCAGGTAGGTCAGGTGTCAGGTAGGTCAGGTGTCAGATAGGTCAGATGTCAGGTAGGTCAGGTGTCAGGTAGGTCAGGTGTCAGGGAGGTCAGATGTCAGGTAGGTCAGGTGTCAGATAGGTCAGATGTCAGGTAGGTCAGATGTCAGGTAGGTCAGATGTCAGGTAGGTCAGGTGTCAGGGAGGTCAGATGTCAGGTAAGTCAGGTGTCAGGGAGGTCAGGTGTCAGGTAGGTAAGGTGTCAGATAGGTCAGATGTCAGGTAGGTCAGATGTCAGGGAGGTCAGGTGTCAGGTAAGTCAGGTGTCAGGTAGGTCAGATGTCAGGTAGGTCAGGTGTCAGGTAGGTCAGGTGTCAGGTAGGTCAGGTGTCAGGGAGGTCAGATGTCAGGTAGGTCAGGTGTCAGGTAGGTCAGGTGTCAGGTAGGTCAGGTGTCAGGTAGGTCAGGTGTCAGGTAGGTCAGGTGTCAGGTAGGTCAGGTGTCAGGGAGGTCAGATGTCAGGTAGGTCAGGTGTCAGGTAGGTCAGGTGTCAGGTAGGTCAGGTGTCAGGTAGGTCAGGTGTCAGGGAGGTCAGGTGTCAGGGAGGTCAGGTGTCAGGTAGGTCAGGTGTCAGGTAGGTCAGGTGTCAGGTAGGTCAGGTGTCAGGTAGGTCAGGTGTCAGGTAGGTCAGATGTCAGATAGGTCAGATGTCAGGTAGGTCAGATGTCAGGTAGGTCAGTTGTAATAAGCTGGCATTTACGCTAGATCACCTGGTAGTAGGCGACTGAAACTGTTGGCTGTCTGTATATCTTTTTTGTTTTGTTTTGTTTTTGTTTTCAAGAAATGTCTAGGACTCACTTTACAAGAATTATTGCGCCCTCCCCCCCCCACCCCCACCCCCCCCCCCCAAAAAAAAAAAAAAAAAACTCCTACAATTCCAAGGAAAGACTGACGACAATCATCTCATCAGGGCACTCACCCGGATTTCATTTCTGCTCCTTACAACCATGTAGGAACCATGAGCCATGTCAAGATAAGGAATTTACACGTACTATCTGGTAGAAGAGTATTTTCAAGTGACAAAAAGGATTTATCAGTGCGTGTGTGTGTGTGTGTGTATGGCGCGTATGTCTGTGTGAGAGAGATATAAAGAGTGAAGATAGAGATGGGAGCGGGGGGGGGGGGGGGGGGAGGAGGGAGAAAACGATTGGGGTGGGGTGAAGAAATAGGGTGATGTTTTGGTTTCGCCTATTAGGATTGACCAAACTAAGCCTTTTCCTGAATGGTCAGCACAGATGACAACAAACTAAGCCGTTCCCTGAATGGTCAGCATAGATGACAACTAAGCCTTTCTCTGAATAGTCTGCACAGATGACAACAAACTAAGTCTTCCCCTGAATGGTCTGCACAGATGACAACAAACTAAGCTGTTCCCTGAATAGTCAGCACAGATGACAACAAACTAAGCCGTTCCCTGAATGGTCAGCACAGATGACAACAAACTAAGCCGTTCCCTGAATGGTCAGCACAGATGACAGCAAACTAAGCCGTTCCCTGAATGATCTGCACAGATGACAACAAACTAAGCCGTTCCCTGAATGGTCAGCACAGATGACAACAAACTAAGCCGTTCCCTGAATGGTCAGCACAGATGACAACAAACTAAGCCGTTCCCTGAATGGTCAGCACAGATAACAACAAACTAAGCCGTTCCCTGAATGATCAGCACAGATGACAACAAACTAAGCCGTTCCCTGAATGGTCAGCACAGATGACAACAGCTCCTAATATTTTCCTTTGATTAGTTAGTTACATCCAACGTCACAAGGGCCACACAACCAGGGATAAACACCGGCTGACACAAAGTACAACCATTCTGATGAGAAATCCCTCCGCACAAATTTCAGAAACCCTTCCAACGGCTAGGTTATATTAGGGCCCCCGCCGACAGCCGGTGTAGGACTTTCAAACAACAACAAAAATATTGTCGTCCCATATTGTAACGTTTGAAAAAAAAATTACTTTTGATTATATGATACTGCACTGAAAGACAAAACTCTTGATATCATCTGGCACTGCAAAATACAGTAATCGTGAAATTCTTGCACAGTATTTGGCGATTGCATAACCCTTGTAGCCCTAAATCCTCATGCTTAAAACCGCCCTGGCTGCTCGCCGTCACGTGATACTCTCTGTGTGTATTCTATACGACAGTTATCACCATTCCTTTCTGACACATGATGTTGCTATTGTAGCAATTGGGGTTAATTCCTAACGGGCATTACATGCGGCAAATTCCAGTAATACGTACGTTATGGGGTCAACCAGAGACACGGGTCTGAGTTTTGACCCACTTAAATTATAACTCAATATCTGCGAGGTTAGGTTAGTTGCGTATCTTTTACAGGACGTTGCAGAACCAACCCCAGCAGCCCCGGGCTGTTGTATGGTTTCTCTAGGCAAATTTACGTCCAGTAGTTTGCCATTGCCCTCTGGACGGTCAGTCCCCTGATACCACGGTTGAAACCAACGCAAGGCAATTGGCACGCAGCTGGGATCGAACCCGGCACCCCCGCATTACGAAGCGTTCGCATCGACTTAGCCACAGAGCCGACATCTGCGAGTTAAACAAACGAATTAATTCTACTTCACCGTTTGGTATTTATCTTCACGTGACTGTCAGTGTGGAAATACAAAAAAAAAAAAAAAAATGAAAACTCGATAATAAACACGATAATGCAACAATATCACCAGCGGATTTCTTAGTAAATATTGAACAATGTTTAAAATATTTAACAGTGTTTCTGTGCGACAATCCCAGATTAACCTAGAGCTGATGGTTCAGTTTAATACTTCCTGCCTGTCAAAGACTCACAGAATAGTACGTCATTGTATGTGGTCTGTATAATGCTAGCTCCATTTTATGCTGAAGTATGGCTTGTGATATGATATTACATTCAGTATCATTATTGGAGATTAACTTGGGGATTTTACTTTCTTCATTTTCAACTGTCAGTCTGTCAACAGCATATGAAACTCCAAATTTTAGAGCACAGAACATTAGCTACTTACTCCAAGTTTTAGAGCACAGAACATTAGCTGCTTACTCCAAGTTTTAGAGCACAGAACATTAGCTACTTACTCCAAGTTTTAGAGCACAGAACATTAGATACTTACTCCAAGTTTTAGAGCACAGAACATTAGATACTTACTCCAAGTTTTAGAGCACAGAACATTAGATACTTACTCCAAGTTTTAGAGCACAGAACATTAGCTACTTACTCCAAGTTTTAGAGCACAGAACATTAGCTACTTACTCCAAGTTTTAGAGCACAGAACATTAGATACTTACTCCAAGTTTTAGAGCACAGAACATTAGATACTTACTCCAAGTTTTAGAGCACAGAACATTAGCTGCTTACTCCAAGTTTTACAGCACAGAACATTAGCTGCTTACTCCAAGTTTTAGAGCACAGAACATTAGCTGCTTACTCCAAGTTTTAGAGCACAGAACATTAGCTACTTACTCCAAGTTTTAGAGCACAGAACATTAGCTACTTACTCCAAGTTTTAGAGCACAGAACATTAGATACTTACAGAAGGAACACTGTCTCGAACAAGCAGCTATGTCTATACGTTGGCTATTGTGTCTCACGCGCGTCTATTTATGACACTGTCACTACAAGGGTTAACTCTTTTTCAGGGTGGTGTAGCAGACAGTGGGGGGGGGGGGGGGGGTGGTGGGGGGGGGGGTGGAAGAGGGTGGGGGGGGGGACGTCGCCTGCTTGAGAATTTACGGCTAGATGAATAGTGCTGCGGCCACGTACTGTGAAGGTTAGAATGTTTATTATTGCCCCCGACAGAAAAACCCTATCACTTTACCTAGAGTGGAACCCGCATCTCCTGCATGAGAACCTAAGGTTGTAACCACTCGAACTGGTTTATTTCAATGAACTGTTCCTTGTTTTAAATGAATAGTGTT
Source organism: Candidula unifasciata (assembly GCA_905116865.2). Taxonomy (NCBI): domain Eukaryota; kingdom Metazoa; phylum Mollusca; class Gastropoda; order Stylommatophora; family Geomitridae; genus Candidula; species Candidula unifasciata. Next base: position 58,573 of record CAJHNH020000201.1, on the reverse strand, counting down.
CTGTTTCAGTGAATGCTGTTTTATTTCAACGAATTCTATTCTATTTTAACAAATGATATTCTACATCAATGTATGCCGTTTAATTTAAACTAAAAATGTTATATTATAATGAAAGGCATACCTCCTTACCATGACAAAAGGTGTTCAAGAATCTTCTGTCGGTTTCTGACGATCTCTCTCTTCCCACTATATACCGAGGTAACTCAGTATGTATCTATAATGTACCCATATATATAATCTATACCCCCGCGTCAAGTACCCTATTTAATCTTCTACGTAGATACTCCCGGAATCACGCAAAAGAACCGCAAACTTCTCATCACAATGCCTGGAAGACGGATCGCCTGCATGCATTGCAAACAGGACGAACATTGGCCCAACAAATGCTCTGATATGAGTTAAAAGATCAATCCATGCCTCTCTGCAAAGAACTCAGAAAGAAACTTATCACCGCCGGAAAATCAAGCAGAGACGCCCAAGACACCACAGGCAGTGAGAACAAATCCAACTGCCACATCAACCACTCCCACAGTGACAGCAACACCAGGGGAGACCACAGCACAAGTTCTCAACACAGCGCTGGAGACTATCGAAATTCCAGATTCACCACTATCACCTTTATCCCCAGACAAACAACCAGGATTTAAGGACCCCCCCCCCCCCCCCCCCCCCCCCCCCAGCATCCAAAACAAAGAACACTACTAGGAAAACAACAAAAAGACCGGAAATAACAAAGAACGTATAGACGGATTAGTACAACAATTCGCAGACCAATATCGACAGGATAAAGACACAGAGGAGTGTACGGACTTTAAGCAATTTTAAAATTTCAATTTCAAAAGACATAAAGAGGAATTGAAAAGTAAAGCGGGCATGTGCTATGAAATCTGGAAACATCGTCAAATCCCAACGAAAACCAACAGATGAAAAGCTAGACCAATAAAAGCCCGACCACTAAAATGAAAACAAAATGGGGCCATATCCCTACTAGTACCGACCTCCCACAAAACCGTCTATTCTTGTGTTTTTCAATCAATTTGCACGTAACACAACAGACATAAACAAACGGGAACAGATATGAACAGACTAACAATATATAAACAAAACACACACAAACCGACACGAAAGCAGAAAGACACAATACTCACAAACACACAAAGTTGAAATAAAGGGGTATATCTTCCCCCCCCCCCCCTTCCCCAAGTTTAGCTCGGCGCTTTGTTGTAATTTAGTTATTTACATTACTTCTTGTTTGTTGTCTTTAATGAACAGTTTTGTGATTTTTGGCTCTTGTATCTTTGATAATGGGCCGATTGTTAACATTGTTAAGCGGTATAGTGCCTTCAACCAGTGGCACGAGTGTGAAGAAACAAAAATATCATAAATATGATGATTGTTATTTAGAGTTTGGTTTTACGTCAACAGACATTAATGGAGAAAAGAGACCACAATTTCATATAATGTATGAAATTTTTTTGCAACACAATGAACGCTTCCAAGTAAGTTGGAGCGCCATTTGGAAGCTAATCGCCACAGCATGGTTGGCAAAACTCGAGATTTTATTGGCCAGGAAGTTAAAAGAACTAGAACAACAAATAAATACATTTTTTAAAACAGCATCAATACAAAACAACGCTTTGCTAGCATCTGACAAGATGACTTACAGAATAGCAAAATGTAAGAAGCCTCATACCATCGCAGAAGAACTTATTCTACCGGCTGCTGTAGATATGGTGAACGTCATGATTGGCCAGTCTGATGTTTTTTAAAGTACCTTTGCCCAGTAACACTGTTACTCGGAGATTACAACAAAAGGCGAAGGATATAAACGATCAATTACCTGAAAAAATAAAGGAGTCGTATTTGGATTGCAGTTGGCTGAGGCTACGGATTATGTTTAGGATATTCATTTGATACGTTATATACAGTTTATAGATGGCAATCATATTAAAGAAGACCTGCTGTTTTGTAAAGAATTTCACTGCAGAAGCGAAGGCTCAGGAAATGTTTGAGATGATGTCTCTACTGATAGAGCTCGCTCCATGTCTGGCTGCTATAAAGGATCACATGCGCTTATTCAAAGCAAATCATTAACTCTTTGAGTTCCAGAGGGTTTAGCATCACAGGCCCAAGGGGTAGTCAAGACAGACGTAAAATCGGCGCATTATGCGTTCACTAAGCTTCTAGGCAATAACCTATGAACGTATGATGCGTTCCTCACGCCTCAAAGAGTTAAACGCACTGTGCACCCATTGCATAATTTATAGATAAGCGCTTGCATCAAAGCATCTGAGTCCTGCACTGAATCAGGTGTTAGGATAAGAGATAAATATGATGTGCTCCGTTTGAATGTACTTCCGCTGATGAAGAGAATCGTATCCAGTTATCTCGTGATTACAGTTTAGAAGCAAAATTTGGTAGCATGCAACTTACAGAATTTGGAGTTCCCCCCCCCCCCCCCCCCGCCCCCCCCACCAAAAAAAAAAAAAAAAAATGATGAAACTCCTCTTCTAAGTGATAAGGCTCAGAGGATTTAATTTCATTTTCCACGTCCTATTTGTGCAAAGCTGGGTTTTATGAAGTCGCTGTTATAAAAAAAAAAAAAAATAAACAGGTTAAAGCAACAATCAACACGGAAAAGGAAACAAAGGGTGGCCGTGTCTAGTTTCAATCCACGATCTGAGAAAAGTTAGAGTGGTTTACAGGCTCATCAATCACATTAATGTTAATTTAATGTAAAGAAAGAAAGAAAAAAAAATAACGAAGATACACGAGTTTTATTTGCTTTTATCTTTTACATACGAATGGTCATACTGTGACTTAGGTTAGGGCGCCTTGGAGACATTTTAATAAAATAGGGTAGCCGCGACTAAGAAAAGTTTGGAAAACACTGGTCTATACGAGATAACTAAGCCACATAAGGTAAGAAATTACCGATGGGAACTCATCGAAACCCAGTCCTGGTCCAAATGTGTGAGTCAGAATCAGAAAGGAAGTTAGCGAAAAAGTATGTTGATGTTGTGATACTGCGATAAAAAATTTTTTTTGAGAAAACGGCGAATAAATGAGTGAGCGGGAAGGGTGTTTTGGAAGTAAAACCTCGTTGAAACGATTCCCAAGGAACGACGTGAAAGCCCTGATGCTATCCTGGGACTGAAAGATGATTTATGAAAAATGTATCCCTGCTTGGACTTAAGCTGTGTTAATTCTAGCTGAGTGTTCGTCTTAAGAGGTTTCATGTTACAGCGATTTTACTGTAAAAGCAGAATAAACATTGCCCGGCAAAAAGAAAGCAATTAGAAGAGGTATAAGATGGACGAGGTTTGCCAACAACAAAAAAGGGACTAATGCATGCATATTTTCATCTGTAGATTTGAACTTGTACGGGTTAGATAGGAAAGGTGATTATTCACTGTAATGTAGATTGTAATCAATTATTGACATAATTTCTGACTGGCCCATGTAGGTAATCTGACTCCGTTCAGTCAACAGCCCAGTCTAGACTTTTTAGCACAACCAGTCTCAGTTATCATTGGTTTAAGGAATGAGGTCTTGGTTGAATCGATCACCACAAATTGATATACGTTTTTCTGATATCAGTCAAGTTCTATTTGGTCACCCTATCAGTAATGGTCTGTTTGCTCACCATATTAGTCAAGTTCTGTTTGGTCAGCCTATAAGTCAAGTCCTGTTAAGTCAGCCTATCAGAAATCTATGTATTTGCCATCCAAATATTTACGCAGTTGATCCATACGAGGCTTTTTGTCTCACTTGCTGGAACATCTAGCGAGCCTACATGACCACCTATGGCAGGACAATCCTAGTTTTGTTAAACGATTCTTGCTTACAATGTGGAATATCTGATTCATTTTTTATGCCCTTTGCAGAACGTCGCTCTCATCGCGGTCTCCATTAAAGAAACTTGGTCTCTTGCCAGCTCTCCAGCCTCGTGAACTTTCATATCCACGGACTCACGTTTACATCATTTGTCCATCTTCGTTTATTTCAGCTTCCGAGACAAAATGTTGCTTTGTAGCTGCTCTTTCTTGATGCTCACATTCTTTAGAATGTCAGTTTTTCTGATATTCTGTGTCCACAATATTCTCAGCCTATCTCTCTGTAGCATGTCAGTATTTCTGATATTCTGTGTCCACAATATTCTCAGCCTATCTCTCTGTAGCATGTCAGTATTTCTGATATTCTGTGTCCACAATATTCTCAGCCTGTCTCTCTGTAGCATGTCAGTATTTCTGATATTCTGTGTCCACAATATTCTCAGCCTGTCTCTCTGTAGCATGTCAGTATTTCTGATATTCTGTGTCCACAATATTCTCAGCCTGTCTCTCTGTAGCATGTCAGTATTTCTGATATTCTGTGTCCACAGTATTCTCAGCCTCTCTCTCTGTAGCATGTCAGTATTCCTGATATTCTGTGTCCACAATATTCTCAGCCTCTCTCTCTCTCTCTGTAGCATGTCAGTATTTCTGATATTCTGTGTCCACAATATTCTCAGTCTCTCTCTCTCTCTGTAGCATGTCAGTATTTCTGATATTCTCAGCCTCTCTCTCTGTAGCATGTCAGTATTTCTGATATTCTGTGTCCACAATATTCTCAGCATATCTCTCTGTAGCATGTCAGTATTCCTGATATTCTGTGTCCACATTATTCACAGCCTCTCTCTCTGTCAGCTCGGAAACAATTTTAGTTTCTCCCATAAGGACTTCAACAACAGATCTGTGGGATTGGGGGGGGGGGGGGGAAGGGGGGGGAATGGGGGGGGGGGACACAACAACAACCCTGTAAACTTTAAAGTGGAGATAATCAAATTATTGCACACAGAGGATAGCCGACATGGCTCATTCTCTCTCAGCTGGACAGCTACTTGCCTCACGAGACCATCGCACAAAGCACGAACTGTGTACTAACAGTGACGATCCAGGTAATCTCCTAAAAAAGTGCAGTTGTGAACTGAACAAGGTGTCCGTTTGGAGTGGAAAGCAACGACTTGATCACTTCGAAAAGAAGACTATTTATCCAAACGGGAGGGGTGGAAAAGGGGGGGGGGGAGGAGTAGAGGTTTTGGGAGATATTCAACAATAAGGGGGAAAATTTGCTGATTTTTCAATCCGGTACCTACTGGTACTTATAGCATGGAGACCCTTCGATAGCTACTGACGACGGAGGAGCACGTGTGGCAATCTCCCGAGTGCAGTGTCAGTTCTGTATTCATTAATTCATTTATTCCTGTTACCATTACCTTCTCATTCTAAATTTCCTACACACAGCCCGTGTATGTGACAAGTTTGTGGGCGAATCGATGCCCTGTACGGACATGGATCCCCCTCATTTTAGCCACGGAAACAGAAGTCCCTAGAGACTGTGATATCAGAATCGATACTCGTGGGACTAAAACGCTTCCATACAGAGATCGGATGTGGGTGACAGCTGACTGAGGCACCAGCTCCCTCGAGTGGGCTACTGGACAAGAGCAAGAGGAAAGAAATACCAACCAGTGCCCTCTCGTGTCCACTCTAATGTTCCAGAGGTTGCCCATCCCCAAGATAATTAACGAGGGCTACTAATTATTGGCAATGTAAAATCAAGGTAATTTGTTGGTGGCAAATCTCAGTGACAAAAACGGGAGTTCTGTGCGAACTCAGGTGATTTGTCTGTGGCAAATCGTTAGAGAAGTGGACTCGGTGTGAACTAATCCAGCTGCAATAAGTCAGAAGTGGACTCGGTGTGAACTAATCCAGCTGCAATAAGTCAGAAGTGGACTCGGTGTGAACTAATCCAGCTGCAATAAGTCAGAAGTGGACTCGGTGTGAACTAATCAAGCTGCAATAAGTCAGAAGTGGACTCGGTGTGAACTAATCCAGCTGCAATAAGTCAGAAGTGGACTCGGTGTGAACTAATCCAGCTGCAATAAGTCAGAAGTGGACTCGGTGTGAACTAATCCAGCTGCAATAAGTCAGAAGTGGACTCGGTGTGAACTAATCCAGCTGCAATAAGTCAGAAGTGGACTCGGTGTGAACTAATCCAGCTGCAATAAGTCAGAAGTGGACTCGGTGTGAACTAATCCAGCTGCAATAAGTCAGAAAAAACATCTCAAAGGACGTAAAGATGAATGACACTAGAGTTGACATTTTAATCAGATAAACAAAGACAGACAGCAGACCGGACAATTGTTTATAACAGGACTGACGGGCAGATCAAAGGAAGGGTAGATTAGACAAACAGACAGACATATAGATAGATAGATAGATAGATAGATAGATAGATAGATAGATAGATAGATAGATAGATAGATAGATAGATAGATAGATAGATAGATAGATAGATAGATAGATAGATAGATAGATAGATAGATAGATAGATAGATAGATAGATAGATAGATAGATAGATAGATAGATAGATAGATAGATAGATAGATAGATAGATAGATAGATAGATAGATAGATAGATAGATAGATAGATAGATAGATAGATAGATAGATTAGATAGATAGATAGATATAGATAGATAGATAGATTAGATAGATTAGATAATATAGATTAGATAGATTAGATAAGATAGATTAGATACATAGATTAGATAGATTAGATAGATAGATAGATAGATAGATAGATAGATAGATAGATAGATAGATAGATAGATAGATAGATAGATAGATAGATAGATAGATAGATAGATAGATAGATAAATAGATAGATAGATAGATAGATAGATAGATAGATAGATTGGATAGATAGATAGATAGATAGATAGATAGATAGATAGATAGATAGATAGATAGATAGATAGATAGATAGATAGATAGATAGATAGATAGATAGATAGATAGATAGATAGATAGATAGATAGATAGATAGATAGATAGATAGATAGATAGATAGATAGATAGATAGATAGATAGATAGATAGATAGATAGATAGATAGATAGATAGATAGATAGATTAGATAGATTAGATACAGATATAGATAGATATAGATAGATAGATAGATAGATAGATAGATAGATAGATAGATAGATAGATAGATAGATAGATAGATAGATAGATAGATAGATAGATAGATAGATAGATAGATAGATAGATAGATAGATAGATAGATAGATAGATAGACAGATAGATAGACAGATAGATAGATAGATTAGATAGATAGATTAGATAGATTAGATAGATAGATTAGATAGATAGATAGATAGATAGATAGATAGATAGATAGATAGATAGATAGATAGATAGATAGATAGATAGATAGATAGATAGATAGATAGATAGATAGATAGATAGATAGATAGATAGATAGATAGATAGATAGATAGATAGATAGATAAATAGATAGATAGATAGATTAGATAGATAGATTAGATAGATAGATTAGATAGATAGATTAGATAGATAGATTAGATAGATTAGATAAGATAGATTAGATAGATTAGATAAGATAGATTAGATACATAGATTAGATAAGATAGATTAGATACATAGATTAGATAGATTAGATAGATTAGATAGATAGATAGATAGATAGATAGATAGATAGATAGATAGATAGATAGATAGATAGATAGATAGATAGATAGATAGATAGATAGATAGATAGATAGATAGATAGATAGATAGATAGATAGATAGATAGATAGATTAGATAGATTGGATAGATAGATTGGATAGATAGATAGATAGATAGATAGATAGATAGATAGATAGATAGATAGATAGATAGATAGATAGATAGATAGATAGATAGATAGATAGATAGATAGATAGATAGATAGATTAGATAGATAGATAGATTAGATAGATTAGATAGATAGATAGATAGATAGATAGATAGATAGATAGATAGATAGATAGATAGATAGATAGATAGATAGATAGATAGATAGATAGTTAGATAGATAGATAGATAGATTAGATAGATAGATAGATAGATAGATAGATAGATAGATAGATAGATAGATAGATAGATAGATAGATAGATAGATAGATAGATAGATAGATAGATAGATAGATAGATAGATAGATAGATAGATAGATAGATAGATAGATAGATAGATAGATAGATAGATAGATAGATAGATAGATAGATAGATAGATAGATAGATAGATAGATAGATAGATAGATAGATTAGATAGATAGATAGATTAGATAGATAGATTAGATAGATTAGATAGATTAGATAGATAGATTAGATAGATTAGATAGATAGATTAGATAGATTGGATAGATAGATTAGATAGATAGATAGATAGATAGATAGATAGATAGATAGATAGATAGATAGATAGATAGATAGATAGATAGATAGATAGATAGATAGATAGATAGATAGATAGATAGATAGATAGATAGATAGATAGATAGATAGATAGATAGATAGATAGATAGATAGATAGATAGATAGATAGATAGATAGATATAACTTTTTTTTTAAAGTGTTATATACTGGGCACACAGGCCCGTCTTACATTCGCCTTTCCAAGCACTCATCTTTCAGACCACGACTGTATGTTATCAGTAATGAATTATTATGTTATATGTGTATCTTTGGTATGTGTATGACTGTGTAGATATTTGATGTGGGTTTAAAATTTTTCATTATATTTATGTATTTCTATATATATACTAGCTGTACCCGGCCACGCGTTGCTGTGGCGTAATTTGAGATAGTCTTTGAAACCCCCCCCCCCCACCCCCACCCCCACAACTAAATCCACCTAGTACCCTCTCCCTCATCAAAGGTTTTTAGAAAAGAAAGGCAATGGAAATCTCACCTGTCTAATGAAGTTAATGACGCAGTCAATGTCTGCGCCAACGTCGAGATAGTCCTTGATTGCCCCCCCCCCCCCCCCCCCCATCGAAGGTTGTTTGAAAAAAAAAAACAGAAAATAGAAATCGTGTTTAATATGGTTATTGTGGCAAATATAGAGATAGTCTTGTTTGCTGTACCACGACCTACTCTATGTATTAGCATTAGAGAAGGCATTGGCTGCACGTAACTCGCCGGCGAATGGTAAATACGGCGCATGCGCAATTACTAACGTGGCTATAATTAGAAATTACTAAAGTTATAAATATTAGTTGCGTATATTTTGGCATAAATTGTGGTCACCTATCTCTAACAGTGACAGGTTGAATTTCAAACCACGACAGTTCAAAATCAGGTATCACAACAAACATATCCTGAAAATTTCAGCTAAATCGGTTCAGTAGTTTCCGAGTCTATAGAGACCAAACAAACACACAAACATTGATTTTTATATATATAGATAGAAGATATATAGATAGATAGTCTGGTTTTCCAACTTTAGAACACGCACCATATAATTGTGTCTTTATATTAGTGGTCGTTTTAATGGTGTTATTAGCACTGTAACAAAAGTGGTTATTTGGTTATCACATGCTAAAGCTGTTTTTATTTTTATACAATAAAAAACGGCAGCTCATCCTGATTGAGTTGACCGTCCCGTTTGAGTCGCGTATGGAGGAGAATCATTTGTACAAGCTCGAGAAGTACAGTGATTTAGCAGCCGGTTTGAGGAGAAACGAGGCTTACACAGTACGGGTTTTTGCCGTCGAAGTGGGAGCGAGAGGCCTCTTTTCCACTTCGCTCTACAATGTGGTGAAAGAACTAGGATTGCGCGGTAATGAACGGAAACGAACACTCAAAAAACTGGGAGAGGCAGCCGAAAGGGCCTCTAGCTGGCTTTGGACGCAGCGCAACAACGTAGGGGACGGGCCTCGGTAAGCTGGTCTGGGTGTCTAGCGGAAAGGAGTTTCTCATCCCTTTGAAAGTCCATCGTGTACGAATTGTCTGCCAGTGTCCCTCTGCCAACTGCTAATAAAAGTCTAACATGTGTCCGGTAAACCAAAATAAGCTTGTCGCTCGGTCGTCCAGGCATGCGGACTGTTCTAATTACGCTGCCGTGGCGGCTTCTTATCTCACAGTGCCTCCTTCGAAACCACTAAGTCGTCTTGTCTCTGGCCGAAATAATAACACCATCCGGTAATTCTGTGCAGCGGGAAAGCAGCCCTGAGCTTCATGAACTCAGGTGGGCCCACCTCCGAATACGTTAAGGAATCGTGGGCCGAAACGTGTCGACGAGGATAATTTCTACTGATGACTGTAGATCCCCGCTGTACTTGCTCCCTGTGAGTTTATTCTTATTGTACGTGGCTAGCCCACAAGACTACCAGGAAAGACTGGTGACTATCGGTAAAGACCTTTTGACACCTATGGAAAGACTGGCCCCCCGGTATCGCCGGGGGGATAAACTGATATCTGGAGACAGATGTCGACTGTGGACCGGGTTGATCACCCCTAACACAGTATAATACCTCCGATTTCGCACCACCACAATGAAATATGCCCCCAGGGCCCTCCGAAAGGGGGGGGGGGAGAATGAAGGGCCCAATCTGATTGATACCCTCGGTGACGACCTTGCTAGCCCCCGGACTGAGATACTCGCCCAACGTCCGGGCTGGCTCTGTACATGTGGAAAAAGCTTCACGGGGTTGCATGGTCTGAGAACGCATGCCGGAAGAATGAAATGCGAGGGTGCTCCACGCAGTAAACGCCGTCGCAAAACTACCACTCCTGTGGTAGTTTCTGAGTCGTCAGGGTACGACGGGCAGGGTGAACCCCGCTCGCCCGGAGAGGCCCATGACGTCGACTGCGGAGGAGCACCTTTGATGATTTCTGATGAAGTGCGTTCCAGAATCAGGTTTCCACCTGCGAGCGAGAAGGTGGTGTGGTGTAAGTTGGAGGTTACATTATGTGAGATACTTAAACAAACTCTAAACAAGAAGCCGCTAGGCGACAAGCTTACTAAATTTGGTGATGTAATATATGAACACTGCTCCCGCGAGTTCGGGACAGTAGTAAAGGCACAGCCGGGTGCCAAGCAGAATACTAGCAGGAGGCAGAGGGACATTCTAAAGTGTCGGGCAGACAAGAATGCCCTCAGAAAACGGTTCAAAGCCGCTACGGGCAGCGAACGGGAGGGGCTGTACGAGGTGTGGGTGCATTTAAAGAACAAACACAATGCCCTCTGTCGCGCCGAGCGTTTCTGTAACAACAGACGTAGAACCAAAAGGGAGCGAGAGAAATTCTTTAGGGACCCGTATCAGTTTGCCCGAGGTCTATTCGAGCAACCGAAGTCTGGGACTCTGGTTGTCAGTCAGGAAGAACTAGAGCTACATCTACGCAAGATGTACTCGGATAAAAAGAGGAGAGAGCCTCTCGATGACAATCCAAAGATCCTTAGCGGACTCAAACAGCCTTCGGTGCCGAAGGTACCATTTAAAATGGTACCTCCCCTTTGGTCTGAGGTTGAGGACGTTGTGAAAAAAGCCAGCGGCAAGTCTGCCCCAGGTCCGAACGGTGTTCAGTACGTTCTTTACAAGCGTTGCCCGAAAATCCTTAAAATGCTTCACGTCTTGTTGAGACAAGCGTGGATCCGCAATCACATATGTCCAGAGTGGTCAAAGGCAAATAGGGTCTACATTCCCAAAGAGCAGGACTCGAAGAGTCTTTCCCAATTCAGGCCCATCTCGCTGTTGAATGTCGAGGGTAAGATATTCTTCTCAGTCATGGCTCGCCGGCTCACACAGTATCTGATGACTAACAAGTACATAGATACGAGTGTTCAGAAGGGTGGTATCCCAGGCGTTCCTGGGTGCCTTGAACACGCGACCATGATTTGGGAGGCTATCCAGAGAGCCAAGCATGAGAGAACACAATTGCACGTAATATGGTTGGACTTAGCCAACGCCTACGGGGCAGTCCCCCATAGGCTACTGTGGCGAGCCCTTCGCATGTTTCACGTACCGACACAGATCAGTCAAATGGTCGAGCAATATTTCTCTAAGTTCGCTTTGCGCTTCTCTACCTCGACGTTTACCACGAGGTGGACTGAGTTGCAGATTGGGATAGCTATGGGCTGTACGATCTCACCTATACTGTTTGTCATGGCTATGCAGATCATGTTAGACGGGGCGGCCGGCTACGGACAGGGCCTTCAAATAGGGGACATCTGGTTGCCGCCACTACGCGCATTTATGGATGACACGACTATTATAACGGGCAGCGAGGAGTCTGCCCGCACGATCCTGAAAAGTTTGGACGCGGTGGTCCAATGGAGCGGTATGCAGTTCAAACCGCAGAAGTCGAGGAGTCTGTCAATCCATAAGGGCAAAGTGTCGGCGATCAGTTTTACGGTGGCAAGGAACAAGATCCCTACGGTTCTAGAGGAACCGGTGAAGAGTCTCGGTCGCGTTTACGATTCGAAGTTATCCGATAGAGCGGAGGTCCGGCGAATACATGAGTCACTGGCTACAGGCCTGCTCGCGATCGAGCGATGCAGGCTGATCGGAAAATTCAAGGTATGGTGTCTCCAATTCATGTTGATTCCGAAGCTCCTATGGCCACTGCTAGTCTACGAGATGACGATGACTGCAGTGGAAACCATGGAAAAGAAAATCAACACAGCCTTAAGAAAGTGGATTGGTGCACCGCCTTGTCTGACCGACGTGGCTCTGTATTGTAAACAGGCTAAGCTGGTACTTCCGTTCAAGTCGATAACCGAAGAGTTTAAAGTCGGCAAAGTTAGGCTCGCCATGCTTTTGCGCGAGTCCTCAGACCCAAATGTCATCGCTGTCCAGCCCGCTCTAAAGACTGGTCAGAAGTGGAGGGTCCTCGATGCGATAGAATCTGCTCAGAACGCACTAAAATTGAAGGAGATTATGGGTTACACACAAACCGACCGCCGAGGCCTAGGGCACGGGAAAGTCAATTGGTGGTCAAAGGCCTCAGCCAAAGAACGCCGAGACATGGTGATACAAACGGTGAGGGACAACGAAAACGAGGTTCGGGTCCAGAAAGCAGCCCAGCAGTCGCAGCATGGCCATTGGGTCAGCCTGGAGAGCGCATTGCCTAGAATACTCACATGGGGTGAGATCTGGCGGATGACCCCGCTGCGACTGAGCTTTATCGTTCGCTCGGCGTACGATGTATTACCGTCCGGTGTTAACATGGTTAAATGGTCTGCGACCAACGATCCGACTTGCCCGTTGTGCAAATCAAAGCAAACTCTTGAGCACGTCCTGTCCGCGTGCAGGAAAGCTCTAGGTCAAGGCCGATATACCTGGCGCCACAACAAGGTGCTAAAGGAGTTAGCAGCCGTTGTCGACCAGGCTAGAATGAGGGCTAATGCCAGAGCCAGTTCTAGTATCGTCCCCATTCGTTTCCTCAAGGCTGGGCAGGTTCCAAAAGGTAAGGTCAACAAAAACGCATTCGCTCCATCTGTGCTAGACTCTGCGAGGGACTGGTTACTGGCGGTTGATCTGCCAGGACATGAACGGTACCCCGAGTTGATCCGTAAAAAAACGGCCTGCGACCGGACATCGTTCTCCATTCTGCGCAAAAAAACGGCAGCTCATCCTGATTGAGTTGACGGTCCCGTTTGAGTCGCGTATGGAGGAGAATCATTTGTACAAGCTCGAGAAGTACAGTGATTTAGCAGCCGGTTTGAGGAGAAACGAGGCTTACACAGTACGGGTTTTTGCCGTCGAAGTGGGAGCGAGAGGCCTCGTTTCCACTTCGCTCTACAATGTGGTGAAAGAACTAGGATTGCGCGGTAATGAACGGAAACGAACACTCAAAAAACTAGGAGAGGCAGCCGAAAGGGCCTCTAGCTGGCTTTGGACGCAGCGCAACAACGTAGGGGACGGGCCTCGGTGAGCTGGTCCGGGTGTCTAGCGGAAAGGAGTTTCTCATCCCTTTGAAAGTCCATCGTGTACGAATTGTCTGCCAGTGTCCCTCTGCCAACTGCTAATAAAAGTCTAACATGTGTCCGGTAAACCAAAATAAGCTTGTCGCTCGGTCGTCCAGGCATGCGGACTGTTCTAATTGCGCTGCCGTGGCGGCTTCTTATCTCACAGTGCCTCCTTCGAAACCACTAAGTCGTCTTGTCTCTGGCCGAAATAATAACACCATCCGGTAATTCTGTGCAGCGGGGAAGCAGCCCTGAGCTTCATGAACTCAGGTGGGCCCACCTCCGAATACGTTTAGAAATCGTGGGCCGAAACGTGTGTCGACGAGGATAATTTCTACTGATGACTGTAGATCCCCGCTGTACTTGCTCCCTGTGAGTTTATTCCTATTATAGGAGACGGAAGTAAAGCTACAACTGTACTTGTAAATAACAAAGTAAGTCGTAAAAAATAGAAAAGCGGAGGTAGCGTTAGTAAAATATAAACAAATTAGGTAATGAGAACTTGAAAATCACGTGTAAAGCTCTTTAAGTTCTCTTAAATTTAAGTCATTACCCCCCTCCCCTCCCCTCTTCCACCGACTACTGCTCTCTCCCTCTTCGAAGGATTTGAAAATCACTAACTGGCGCATTTTGTTGTTGCTGTAACTGACATTGACATCCCTGTCCATCTGGACTAAAATAAGGAGCAGGAATTGTAAAAGGTAGTGAATAGGGCTAGTGTAATATTTACCACATCATCCTTCAAGTACCAGTACAACTACTAAAATAATGTCACTGCTATCTGTGTTACCATCGGAGTAGACAGAGAGTCGTGAGTCAGAAGATTTGGTTCCGCATGGCTAGTGCTGTCGCCACAGACTGGTCAGGTTAGGATGTATAATTTCACTTGCCGACAGAAGAACGCCATAACCTTACCGGCGGTCTTCACATGAGAGCACTATGGTGTAACAGCCCAACCACAACTATTACTGCTGCTGCTACTTTAAGTGGGTAAAGCAGTTACTGTGACTTAAAGCTCTCTCAGTTAAAAGTTTGCCCCCCCCCCTCCCCCCAAATTCACCGACAACTCTTTCCCACATTGAAGTAGTTGGGGGGGGGGGGGGGGAAACAACACTTGAAAAGCAAATGAACACAGGAAAAAAACACCATAATTAGGAAATGAAAGCCATTGTAAACAGCACAGCTTAAAATTCCAACACAGATGAAATAACTAAATCTAAATAAAAATAAATGAAAATCTTTAAAATTTCAGCATAACCATGCAATCGGAAAGTTTAACAATTCAATCATAAGTATGCGAAATGGTCAAATTTAATTATCAAATGGTTTTCCCATTTTCTTTTTTTTTTTTTTTTTTTAAATATTAAGGCAACATGGCTAGTGCTGTCACCACGACAGAGCAGATGAGGATATTATTTTAGTCCCTACCACTGTGTCGCGATTAAAACACAATTCAAAACCGCAGGCAATTGTATTCTCGTAGATAGATACTCCAGATATATTAATGAAATAGAAATCGCACGTGTCTAACACGGTTAATGAAGTTAATGTCGCAGTCACTGTCTGCGCCGACGTCGAGATAGTCCTCGATTGCCCCCCCCCCCCCCCCCCCATCCCCCATCGAAGGTTGTTTGAAAAAAAAAAAAAAGAAAATAGAAATCGTGTTTAATATGGTTATTGTGGCAAATATAGAGATAGTCTTGTTTGCTGTACCACGACCTACTCTATGTATTAGTATTAGAGAAGGCGTTGGCTGCACGTAACTCGCCGGAGAATGGTAAATACGGCGCATGAGCAATTACTAACGTGGCTATAATTAGAAATCACTAAAGTTATAAATATTAGTTGCGTATATTTTGGCATAAATTGTGGTCACCTATCTCTAACAGTGACAGGTTGAATTTCAAACCACGGCGGTTCAAAATCCGGTATCACAACAAACATATCCTGAAAATTTCAGCTAAATCGGTTTCCGAGTCTACAGAGACCAAACAAACACACAAACATTGATATATATATATATATATATATATATATATATATATATATATATATATATATATATATATATATATATATATATATATATATATATATACATACACACACTTACATACACATACATACATACATACATACATACATACATACATACATACATACATACATACATACATACATACATACATACATTCATACATAATTACATAATTACATACATACATACATACATACATACATACATACATACATACATACATACATACATACATACATACATACATACATACATACATACATACATACATACATACATACATACATACATACATACATACATACATACATACATACATACATACATACATACATACATACATACATACATACATACATACATACATACATACATACATACATACGTACGTACGTACGTACGTACGTACGTACGTACGTACATACATACATACATACATACATACATACATACATACATACATACATACATACATACATACATACATACATACATACATACATACATACATACATACATACATACATACATACATACATACATACATACATACATACATACATACATACATACATACATACATACATACATACATACATACATACATACATACATACATACATACATACATACATACATACATACATACATACATACATACATACATACATACATACATACATACATACATACATACATACATACATACATACATACATACATACATACATACATACATACATACATACATACATACATACATACATACATACATACATACATACATACATGCCTGCCTGCCTGCCTGCCTGCCTGCCTGCCTACCTACCTACCTACCTACCTACCTACCTACCTACCTACATACACATACATACATACATACATACATACATACATACATACATACATACATACATACATACATACATACATACATACATACATACATACATACATACATACATACATACATACATACATACATACATACATACATACATACATACATACATACATACATACATACATACATACATACATACATACATACATACATACATACATACATACATACATACATACATACATACATACATACATACATACATACATACATACATACATACATACATACATACATACATACATACATACATACATACATACATACATACATACATACATACATACATACATACATACATACATACATACATACATACATACATACATACATACATACATACATACATACATACATACATACATACATACATACATACATACATACATACATACATACATACATACATACATACATACATACATACATACATACATACATACATACATACATACATACATACATACATACATACATACATACATACATACATACATGCATGCATACATACATACATACATCCATCCATCCATCCATCCATCCATGCATGCATGCATGCATGCATGCATGCATGCATGCATGCATACATGCATGCATGCATGCATGCATGCATGCATACATGCATACATACATACATACATACATACATACATACATACACATACATACATACATACATACATACATACATACATACATACATACATACATACATACATACATACATACATACATACATACATACATACATACATACATACATACATACATACATACATACATACATACATACATACATACATACATACATACATACATACATACATACATACATACATACATACATACATACATACATACATACATACATACATACATACATACATACATACATACATACATACATACATACATACATACATACATACATACATACATACATACATACATACATACATACATACATACATTCGTGCATACATACATACACATATCCTTCCATCCATAATATCTGTGAATATATGTCCTACATATTCATACAGACATACATGTGGCTGAAAGAATACATAAGAAGCAACTGTTTGCTAGATGTATTTTTAATGAACTCTCCTTCTCGGCAGCCAATTATAAGCAAAGACCCTAGAACAACGGCTCTCAACCTTCCAAATGCGACGACCCTTGAATACAGTTCTTCATGTTGTGGCGACCCTTGAATACAGTTCTTCATGTTGTGGCGACCCCAACCATACAATTATTTTCGTTGCTACTTCATATGTGTCGGCTCTGTGGCTAAGTCGATGCGAACGCTTCGCTTCGTAATGCCTGGATGCCGGATTCGATCCCAACTGCGGGCAATGCGTCTTGCGTTGGTTTTAACCGTGGTATCAAGAAAGCCGACCGTCCAGTGCAATGGCAAACTACTGGATGTAAATTGCCTAGAGAAACCACACAACAGCCAGGGGCTGTTATGGTTGGTTCTGCAACGTCCTGTAAAGGATACGCAACTAACTTAACTTCATATGTGTTTTCCAATGGTCTTTGGTGATCCCTTGTGAAGGGGTCGTTCGACCCACGATTAAGAACCGCTTTCATAGAAACTTAAATGCTTCAACGATATCCAATTTTTATTTTCGTTCTTCAAAAGACAAGACACCAGCCCCACCTCATGTCATGTAGTTTCAGAGCCGCAGTAGCCTAGTAGCTACCTACTCGCATACAGACCTGAAGTTTTTGAGTTCGAGTCCACAGTAAATCGACAATTATTTTTTTTTTAAACTTGAGGTTGACTGCCAGGTCGAGACAGCATACAATAGGTCAGAGGTCATCTCCTTGGAAATAAAGCAGCCTGCCTGTTGTTGAAACATGAGTCAAGCAGCATATATCTGGATGCGCCGTTAGAGTCCTTTGGGCTACTTTATTTTACTTAGGCTTTGCCTTTTAATAGGTCTTTCAGTGCCCTCTTCCCATTTCCCCTTTTCTTCCCTCAACGATGGGACAAACAAACGTCCCGTTTAACTAATGTCCTTTACTTTTCTGACTATAAAAAGAGGAAATGACGGGAAATTAGCTTCTTTACAACAGCGGAGCTGTGAGTCCTATCTGACATCTGCCAGGTTTTACGACTCTATAGCGCTGGAATTCAAGCCATTCACTGCCAGAAAAAGATGTCAAATATAGCGTGTCTTTATCGTGATAGGTGATGGTAGTGATGCCAGTCTTCGGGTCACTGATGGCTGTAACTGTGGTACTGAGTAGAGGCATTATTTTTGATACTGCAGAAAATATGGCGGATATTATGCTTGAAACAGCTGCTGAAAGCAACCAGGAAACAGAAGTTACAATGTTCTCGACTATTTACAATGTAAACTCACGGAATTCTATTGTGGGTTTCAGGGTCCGAAAAAGGGGGGGGGGGGGAGGTGGGGGGAGGGGGGGTGATAAACCCACTGTCCACTTTACAAGCATGTCGTAAATGAGACTAACCAGAGTCGATTACTCTGAAGTCGGAGGTAAAGTAGGTAAGTGAAGTAAAGCACCCTTTTCCACTCCTTTAGGCGTATAGGGCATATAGGGCTAGACCTATATTTTACAGACCAACGGCTCAAGTTGGGTGATGTGGTCAGCATCAAGCCGAAGTCGGGGAGCGTTTGTTTTAGAGGCCAGCAACCAACAGTGTGATTATAAATAAGCTGAACATGTATAACTGATGTGCACGCAAAATGTACATTCAGGAACAAGACTTGAGTTCTCAAGTGGACAAACAAGCAGAAATTTCTGCCAGAATTTACAGCCGGTGAGTTCCAAGAAGGAGAGCAAGTCGTGAATATTAGTTTCTGTGTTTTCCAGTGAATTGGATCATATTTACACATTTGCAGGACCTGTAAATTCCGTTTTCTTGCTAATTCATCATTTCCCAGGAATGGACAAATGGATGCAAAGACAGTTGCTGGGGGGGGAGGGGGGGGAGGGGGGGGGGAATGACACAATACATTTAAAAGAAAACGGTTCAGTGAGATATATTTGCTACAAGATACTCTCATAGAAACTATACTGTTTGGAGAAAAAGGCAAAAGAGTAAGATGTATACAGTGATACAAGCAGGAAAACAATATCCATAGATGAACCAAGAGCAGCAGGAGAGAGTGTAAGACCAACATGAGCTGCAGCAGTCCTTAAATATAGAGAAGCCTGATTGATTCAATATTTAGAATGGTCCATAAAATTAGACCAAAAGAAAAACTGCAAAGACTTGAGGCAACCAGTTACGCCATAGAGCAACATTCTGCGGGCACTGACAGACTGACTGGTCGACACTTTCACTATATTGGAGCAGCCTCCAGACGTTCGCTGGCACTATGACCCCCCAACCCAGGTGGGTTTTGCTGTAAACTCAGTTTAGAATATTGCGAATGACCTGATACCACAGAACTGATGGTTGTAAAATGACTGAGTTTATTTGACATCATCTGTGAGAAATTTATTCAGACAACTCACAGTACTAACTCCGGTTTCTGTTGCCTTGTCTACATCCAACACCTTAAAAACCAACTATAACTAGGTCAAAGTAATGCCGTCATTTTTATCTGATTGACGGCAAGTAGTGTCCTTCGATAACTGTCTGTCAAAATCCACCCAGTTAAATATAGGCGTGCCCCAAGAATTGATTCTATGTCGACTACTTTTTGCCACGTATATTAACGATCTTTCATTACATCTCAGTATAATATGCGATCTGTATGCTGACGACTGTACAATATATACTAGTCATGAGAATTGTAATGAGTTGTGAAGCTCTTCACAGAAAGAGGTAAGTAATCTTGTTCAATGGAGCAATAACAATCGCATGCATGTTAACATAAATCAAACTAAAACTATGGTTATAACAGCAAGACAGAAATTGCTAACATTTGCATTGCACAACACACCGCTTGAGCTTTACATAGATCAATTAACTATTGGTAACGTTACTAAGCACAAAACATTAGGCCTTGCCACTGACAATCATTTAACTTGGAATTCCTATGTTTGTGTCATAGCCTAACTTAAAAAATTGCACAAAAAGTTTATCAGCTTGCCAAAATTCAGCACTCCCTGGATAAAGATACGCGAAAATTATTTTACGCTTCAAACAACCAAACACACGTCGACTACTGCTCCACAGTTTGGGATTGTTGCGCCAAATCTAAAGTTACCAGACTAGGTTCCCTTCAAAACGACGCTTTACGCGCGGTTTCAGATAGAAAACATAACGACAAAACGCATCTCTTTGGCAATCTAAGACTTCTGCCACTTAGTAAACGCTTAATTGTTAACAAGGCTAACGTAAAAAAAAAAAATGGTATCTCAAAATACTCCAAACGACCTTTTCCAGTTCATTAAATCCAATCCTACAAACAGAAAGCGGCTAAGTTTATTACATTTGCCTAAACCTTCAATAGATTTATTGCAAGTAAGTTTAGCATATTCTACTGCTCATTTATAGAACGATCTTCCATTTGATCAGCTAAATACAGAAAGTTCTTATTTATTTAACAGCAACTTTTTTCAGCTAATGCTTTTAAGTGATTTTATGCAACCTCAAATGCAATTATTAATCCATATTGCAATATCAATTTGAAAAAAAAAGTGTGGTAGATAGTATGTATGCGTGTATGTGTGACATGTACATGTGTGGTATGTATGTGTGTATATGTAGGTATACAGTATATCAGCCTGGTCATGGCTTGTCCCGCTGTTACAGTAGCCTTATCTGCAAGCCTATGAGTTAGCTTGTTGTCTTGTAACCCCACATGTTGTAACCCCACATGTTGTAACCCCGACATGTTGTAACCCCACGTGTTGTAACCCCGACATGTTGTAACCCCACATGTTGTAACCTCACATGTTGTAACCCCACATGTTGTGGCTCGACAATGAAACTAATCTTTGTCAGCCGTGCATTTATTCTGTAGAGCCACCAACCACTGCCTTCGGACCCAGCCCTTTTCTGAGATAGCATGCCCCAGTAAAATCTGTGACTCTAGCCATGTTACTGGTTTAGTCACAGTTCCATGACCTCCATAGTCAGACTTCTTGTAGTTACGGCAAAAGCTCCATAATCTTCCTTCCTTCCAAACTCTCCCTCCAAACTGAGCCGTCAAAGCCTACGAGCTTCTAACGTGGCCGATTACAGAAATATCTGTGTAAATGGCAGCATTCCCCTCTAGTGCGTTCTCGAAAATCAATGCTTGAACTTCTGCTTGCACAGCAGCCGGACTCTGTTGTCTGCATTTTCTGTCTAGTTAAATGCAAACAGGAAAGGGTTCTATGTCGTCAAGTGAACATCCATGTAAAATAATGTCCTTGGCTTGACCCATCCACGATTTGCCACTTTTTAACCTGCTGCCTGTTGTGTGTGTGTGTGTGTGTGTGTATATATATATATATATATATATATATATATATATATATATGTGTGTGTGTGCGTCTGTGTGTGTGTGAATGTATGTGCGTGTTTATGGGTATGTGTGTGTGTATTATGAATTTATGCGGGTGTAAATGGGTATGTATATATGCGTGTTTAAGTGAGTGAGTGAGCGAGAGTATGTGGGTTTGTGTGTGTGTGTGTGCACGTGCGCTAGCGTGTGCATGTATTTCAACACCCATGTATGTATGTGTTTTCTTGATATCACAATATGCACATGACCATATGAAAATAAAATTCTTTATTGATAAAATACGACTGCTGCACGAGAGACGGGAGTTTGAAAGGGCTAAATGTAAGACGGGCCTGTGCCCAATATGTTACCCTTTTAAAATAAAGTTGTTTCGTTTGTTGGTTCCCAGAACATAGTATCATGTTTTTGCACTAAAGTTACAGTTCAAGGAACACCTGTCTAGTATCACGTCTACTGCAATGCTTGCCAAGAGACCTTTCTTGCACTTGTTTTATGTGCGCAGAAACGAATGCTGTCCGGATCTTTGATACGAATAAAAACCCGCAGCTAGACAGGCTGATGCAATACCCACAACAGCCCCGTCATTCACACGTTCAGACTTTTCTTTAGCTAAATACATCAGAGGTGAAGACTGCCAACAGCATCAATCCGTATCTGTTCTTCCTATTTTTATTCAGCTAACTGAAGGTTTGGTACCTTGACATTACACAATCTCAGTCAGAGTGGCAGACCAGGGGCTAATCCTAGCCCTAAAACAAAGTTATAATTGTGACGTCTGTAAGTGTCATACCAGGACACCTGTAAGTGCCACAACCGGATACTTGTAAGTGCAACAGAAGGTCACTAGTAAGTGCCACACTAGGACACCTGTAAGTGCCACAACCGGATACCTGTAAGTGCAACAGATGGTCACTAGTAAGTGCCACAACTAGGACACCTGTAAGTGCCATACCAGGAGACCTGTAAGTGCCACAACGGGAAACATGTAGTAAGTCCCGCAAAAGGACACCTCTAAGTGTCACACCAGGACAACTGGAAGTGCCACAAGAGGACACCTCTAAGTGTCACACCAGGACAACTGGAAGTGCCACAAGAGGACACCTCTAAGTGTCACACCAGGACAACTGGAAGCGACACTACAGGACACCTCTAAGTGTCACACCAGGACAACTGGAAGTGCCACTACAGGATACCTCTAAGTGTAACACCAGGACAACTGGAATTTCCACTACAGGACACCTCTAAGTGTCACACCAGGACAACTGGAAGCGACACTACAGGACACCTCTAAGTGTCACACCAGGACAACTGGAAGTGCCACTACAGGATACCTCTAAGTGTCACACCAGGACAACTGGAAGTGCCACTACAGGATACCTCTAAGTGTCACACCACGACAACTGGAAGTGCCACTACAGGATACCTCTAAGTGTCACACCAGGACAACTGGAATTTCCACTACAGGACACCTCTAAGTGTCACACCAGGACAACTGGAAGCGACACTACAGGACACCTCTAAGTGTCACACCAGGACAACTGGAAGTGCCACTACAGGATACCTCTAAGTGTCACACCAGGACAACTGGAATTTCCACTACAGGACACCTCTAAGTGTCACACCAGGACAACTGGAAGCGACACTACAGGACACCTCTAAGTGTCACACCAGGACAACTGGAAGTGCCACTACAGGATACCTCTAAGTGTCACACCAGGACAACTGTGTTGGGAAGCAAAGGTGTAGTAAATATAGAATCTGACACCCTTCTAATTGTAATAATCGCGGATTTCAAAGCTTTTTTTTTACAAATAAGCCAGATCTGAAGAGCGGTTATGCAACGCAGAACTAGAGCTCTGGAACACGACTAAAGTCCCAGAACTGGACGAACTTTCCGCCTGTTTACAACTGATGAATGAGTAAGTGACGTTTACCCCGTTAGGACCGCTCAACAAGCGATAAACACCCGGTGACACAAAGTGCCAACATTCGCATTAGAATCGCTAGGTGGAGGTCCCAGAAACCCCGTTCAACCGTTAGTTTATGTTTGGGGTCGCCGACGTCAGCTGGGTTAGGCTTTGAAATAACAGAACATTGTGCACTACAGTTTTACTGCATTTAGCCTGTGAACGTCAAGAATGAATAAAGGAATGCGATTCAACCCCATAAACACCCCGTGACACAAAGTGCCACCATGTGGATAAGGATCACTCGTGGAGAGGTCCCGGACCCTAGTTTAATTTTTAGGTTATATTATGGCCCTTGACAACAGCCAGGGTAAAATAACGAACAATTGCAACCCAAAAGGACATCATGACAATTAACAACGGATGAACTGCTTTTGTAGCTGCAACATAAAGAAGAAGAAGAAGCATTTTTCTTCTAAGCATTCATATTGGCACACACAAAATCTGTCCTAACTATTGTCATCTGCACATTATTATGGAATAATTGCATGTTTTTCGTTAGAGCTCAAATGCATTTACTTTGTCATGTCTAAAAATGAAAAACAGTACTACATGAACGGCACAATTCAAGGCATCTAGAAACATTTGTCATTTTTCGGAGAGTTGTCTCTCTTTATTCCAAGCATGTCTTTAATATTTTATTTTTCGTATTTAGTGATTGTGTTTGTGCATCGCAAAGCGGTGAAAGTTTGTCCAGAAAACGCTCATACTGTAAAGTGTCTTCGTGACATCTTAATGCAAATCTGAGAGAATGCAGCACTCACAAAAGAACAGATAAATTGTTGCTTCCCTTTAGCTTTTAAAAGGGCTATATTCCTTTTAGAGGGACCACTATTGAAAGACAGCGCATGCCAAGGGACGTGAACTGTTCAAACATCTTGTGTTTTTATGTTCATAGTTCCCATTCGTTCTTCAGAGCTGATTGCAAAGTAAAAAAAAAATTAAGGAGGGGGGGTGGGGGGGGGGGGGGGGGGGGGGTTAGGGGCAGATATGACGTCAAAGTTGGAATTATTTATATCGGTGTAACAATTCGGTATGCGAAGTAACCAAATCTCATTCACAATAACTTTATCTATATGGCAGTTTCTAGAAAAATGTAGAATACCTGCCCCCCCCCCACTCCCACCCCCCTACACGCACACACACACACACGATATTTAATTTAACATCCGAATTCGAAACGCAGTTTTTCGTTATTTCGATGTCCCACACCAGCTTTTGCCCGGGGTTGTAATATAACTTAAAGGTTGAACGCGTTTTATGTGACATCTTCACGGTTGATCCTCATCCGCATGGTGGCACTTTGTGTCACTGGGTGTTTATCGCTTTGTGTCATGTCCTGGTGGGGTAAATTTACCTACCTACCTATTTTTCCCCACAACCATATCTTGATCTCAAAAGACGTTTCATTCCATAAGTATACAACTACAAGCTGCATTATAATTAGGCCACTTCTTTAGAGGATGAACAGAGTATCTGCGAATTGCCCTGTAGGTCTGCCGTCCACAACTTCAGTCACCAACCCGATCGGGTACAACCGACGGACGATGATTACACACCATCCTCACCGGTACATTCGACTGTAGACTAGTTGGTAACAGTTGGGAGAGCCCTAATGTAACAGTTGGGGTGCCCTAATGTAACAGTTGGGGTGCCCTAATGTAACAGTTAAGGTACCCTAATATAACAGTTGGGAGTGCCCTAATGTAACAGTTGGGGGTGCCCTAATGTAACAGTTCTGGGTGCCCTAATGTAACAGTTGGGAGTGCCCTAATATAACAGTTGGGAGTGCCCTAGTGTAACAGTTAGGAGTGCCCTAATGTAACAGTTGGGAGTGTCCTAATGTAATTGTTGGGAGTGCCCTAATGTAACTGTTGAGAGTGCCCTAATGTAACTGTTGGGAGTGCCCTAATGTAACAGTTGGGAGTGCCCTAATGTAAACTTTTAATGCATGCTTTCAGAGTCCATTAAAATTACGACGTGTGTATTCATCTTGTTCTCTAGCCACCGGCAATTTGCAATGACTACCTCCACCCCCATTCTCATGCTAGATGTTGTGGTATCATATGCCAGGCTCTCTTGCACTAAAGATTTTCAATTGGCTTTCACTACAAAATCCAAGGCACTTCCCTGTTCTCTCAATACAGAACCATTTTTGAAGATAATCAGATCATCAGGACGAGAATTGTCGTGATTCAACTGTTAGACTTACACCCTAGTAGCTCCCGCAGACTACTCTCTGCACTCCTGGCCTAAGGTGATCATGACCCTACATAGGTCAGATTTTTCCGCTGTTACACTGACCCACTCCTCTCCTCGTCCAATCTTCTCCAGCAGGCATACTCGTCTTATTGCGTCTTCTGCTTGAGCCATCCTCGATTCTCCACTTTTCAGCATCTAACGCTTAACTGCATCCAATGTTTCATCCAAAGAGAGCTCTTTGCAGCTACTCCGAGATATGACTTAGACTATCTGCAATAGTCGACAATGCAAGGATGTATAGCATGCACACAATCGGGGTGTCTCTTGTACATCCCAGGATCACTCGCATAGCTTCATTATGTGTACGCTCCAGTTTCTATAGCTGACTCTTTGAGACACTGAGCAAACCCAATCCATAATCAATCACTAAGATGATTAAGTGCTGTTATAGTGTGAACAGCATTCTTTGCTCCATGTCCATTGCTGTCATAATCTTTAGTGCCGTTGACACAACCACCTCTATGTGATCCTTGAAAGACACCCATCTGTCCAAGGTGATTCCCAGGTACCGAAGTCTGCTGTCTCTCTTGATGCCCCTGCAATTTATTTTGAGGCTGGGAACATCCGCTCTAAAAATACTGTTGTCCAAAGAACACCACAGTACAGTTGCCTTTTCTAGGTTGATTACAGCACTCATCTCTGTAAACCAGTCGATCACCCTATCTACAGTGGCCTGTAACTCTTAGACAATTTGATGTCGATTGCTTTCCTGCCTATATGCGAGAATATCATCTGCAAATGGCAATATTATACCAACTGCAGGTGTTTCCAGTTCCACAATATTGCTCGCAAATACATTGAACAGCACAGGTGAAATTGCAGACCTATGTGGTAGTTCCGGGGCTACAATACGTGGTTCGGAGGTCCATGAAACCAGCCTGAGAGCTACCCGACGAGTATACAAAACAGCTGCCATCCAATTCCCAACCAAGGACAGACTGTTTCTGCATAAGCGCTGTCATCATGATATTATATCTGACTCTGCTGTAAGCGTCTTCTAAACCACGTACTGCTACCATCATTTCCTGTCTGTTCTGGAAACCTTCAAAGACAAAGGTAGCTGCACTTAACAATGTATCCTACTCTGGCTGGTAACTTCTTAAAGCTCCTGGAAGGAGCTTTCTCTGTTCCGAAAATTCCATCTTCTTCCGCACTTTGACAAAAGTGTTTTTTTTAATTTATGATCCTAATGCCGCTGCGTGTTAAATGATCCTTGCCAGGCTTAGGAAGTGGAATCAGGTAGCTGTGCATCCACTCTTGTGGAAATGAAGCTGTCCCAATGCTTTAGTTGAAACAAGCAGTCATCTCCAACATTTATGCATCACTCATGTCCCTAATGTGGGAATATCTGACCCCTTCAGGTCCAGGTGCAGTGTCTTTCACCCTTTTCAGAACATGTTTCACATTTTACACCTGTATGATGTCTTCATAATGTTTATTCTTTATGGCAGCTGACAGATTTTCTCTGCATTCCTTCATCTCGGTTGTCTGCGTCATGGTGGTCTGTCTGTGAATAAACCTCTCCAGGAAAGCCTTCCCCTTCTCTTCGTCTGTGGTCCAAAGCAGGCTGACGTCGCCATGAATTGTTCCCACTAACCTGGGCCGATCTTTCCTGAGTTTATGTATGTAGTTTCGAAAATGTTCCCAAAATCTTTTTGCCACCAATACCTATTGTGGTTGTTTGGTTAGTAAAAAAGGTGATAGGTCAAAAACCTGCCTGTTCATCGCTTAGTTTTTTATAAATAGCATCTTTTAGTCTTTCTAAAACAGTCCAACTTGATATTTTCCTAGGAACTGAACGCAACATAATTTATCTATAGTTTACAGACTCCTGAAGATCACCCTTTATTTGGACAGTCTCACCAGATATCCAGTGTGCGAATATTGTGTCGGTCTCGCAGGCTTTACCTAATCTATTCAGCAATTCCGGTGATGTCTCTACACTGGCCCCAATAGCTTCTGCTGGGATGTCATCTGGAATGGCCGCCCCACCTATCCTTCTTTCAGAAAACTGATAGCGTCTGTTGAGTCAGTGGCATCAGACAGGCCAACTGCAGCAGAGCTGTTTTTAGTCAAAGTGTCTCGTATGACAAAGCCGAGGTTATTTTTTTAATAGCAGATCTTAAATGCCCAGACAGTAAGGTCAAAGGAAAGGTTCTCAATCACAGTTGTATGCACAGTTTTTTTCCCCCTTTCTATTTCTAACTGCTACACTCTGTCTGTCTGAAGTTCTGTTTGTCTGTCCCTGTCATCTTTTTGCGCCTTCAACAGCTGTAAGCTCCAGTGTAAATGTATAGTTCTTCGCCCATTTCTGGACTTAAGCCTCGTTCCAGCACCTGCGTTTTGCGTGTATATCTGTTTTACAGATTCGTCTTATTGAGATTCAGACTGTTAGTTTGTCGCCTCTCGGGCAGATGTACTCCAAATTCAGAGGAATTTCTCTAATAAATCGACGTCTACGACAAGCTTGTTATGGGAGCAATGGATCGAACCCACACCCCTCCCAGTTAGGTGCCAGAACCCACACTCTTCCCAGTCAGGTGCCAGAACCTACACCCCTCACAGTCAGGTGCCAGAACCCACACCCCTCCCAGTCAGGTGCCAGAACCCACACTCTTCCCAGTTAGGTGCCAGAACCCACACCCCTCCCAGTCAGGTGCCAGAACCCACACTCTTCCCAGTTAGGTGCCAGAACCCACACTCTTCCCAGTTAGGTGCCAGTACCCACACTCTTCCCAGTTAGGTGCCAGAACCCACACCCTTCCCAGTTAGGTGCCAGAACCCACACTCTTTCCAGTTAGGTGCCAGAACCCACACTCTTTCCAGTTAGGTGCCAGAACCCAAACCCCTCCCAGTTAGGTGCCAGAACCCACACTCTTCCCAGTTAGGTGCCAGAACCCAAACCCCTCCCAGTTAGGTGCCAGAACCCACACTCTTCCCAGTTAGGTGCCAGTACCCACACTCTTCCCAGTTAGGTGCCAGAACCCACACCCTTCCCAGTTAGGTGCCAGAACCCACACTCTTTCCAGTTAGGTGCCAGAACCCACACTCTTTCCAGTTAGGTGCCAGAACCCAAACCCCTCCCAGTTAGGTGCCAGAACCCACACTCTTCCCAGTTAGGTGCCAGAACCCAAACCCCTCCCAGTTAGGTGCCAGAACCCACACTCTTCCCAGTTAGGTGCCAGAACCCACGTGGAAAGCCCTCCCTCTCATACATTCTCTATCCATTCATATATCCATCCATCTATCCATCCATCTATCAATCCATTCATCCATCCATCTGTCTGTCTGTCTGTCTGTCTGTCTGTCTGTCTGTCTGTCTGTCTGTCTGTCTGTCTGTCTGTCTGTCTGTCTGTCTGTCTGTCTGTCTGTCTGTCTCTCTGTCTGTCTGTCTGTCTGTCTGTCTGTCTGTCTGTCTGTCTGTCTGTCTGTCTGTCCGTCCGTCTCTCTGTCTATCTTTTTATCTGTCTGTCTATCTGTCTATCTATTTATTAGTCTCTCTGTCTATCTGTCTCTCTGTCTATCTATTTATCTCTCTGTCTATATGTCTATCTATCGTTCTGTCTATCTGTCTATCTGTCTATCTGTTTATCTGTCTGTCTATCTGTCTATCTATTTTTCTGTCTATCTGTGTGTCTGTCTCTCTGTCTGTCTATATGTCTGTCAGTTTATCTGTCTGTCTGTCTCTCTGTCTGTCTGTCAATGTGTCTATTCATCTGTCTGTCTGTCTATGTGTCTATCTATTTATCTGTCTGTCTGTCTGTTCGTCTGTCCGTCCCTCCGTCTGTCTGTTTGTCTGCCTGACTGCCTGTCTGTCTGTTTATTATATCTTGTCACTTACTCTGTTTCAAATATTTAAATCCCTGGCATCGTAACGTGAAATAGAAACAGACACAGTTTTTTTTCAGAAATTATCATAGCAACAAATACAGAAATTATCATAGCAACAAATACAGAAATTATCATAGCAACAAATACAGAAATTATCATAGCAACAAATACAGAAATTATCATAGCAACAAATACAGAAATTATCATAGCAACAAATACAGAAATTATCATAGCAACAAATACAGAAATTATCATAGCAACAAATACAGAAATTATCATAGCAACAAATACAGAAATTATCATAGCAACAAATACAGAAATTATCATAGCAACAAATACAGAAATTATCATAGCAACAAATACAGAAATTATCATAGCAACAAATACAGAAATTATCATAGCAACAAATACAGAAATTATCATAGCAACAAATACAGAAATCAGAGTAAAAAAGTCTAAGGCGAGACCCGAAAAATAAATTACGGTTACATAACTGGAGTGAAGAAATAAAGAAACCAGTTCTTCTTGAAACCATTCAATACATTCAGGTATTCAGCTGTAAGAATGAATAGTATCGTGGGATTATAAATACGCTACGTTTAAATTGGATGATTTACATAAGGGGGTCCACCAAGAGACTCCGTTCAGACTTTCAATAGAGCAAGCTCGGACTTTCACCTCACGCTCATTGTTTTTGTAGGTTTGAATGAGATATCCCACACTTCTTTTATGGAATCGTTTACCAAAACTAGGATGATCTTGCCAGAAGTGATCATTCAGGCACGCTAGATGTTGCAGGGTGTGAAACGGAAAACCTCATTTAGATTATCTCCATGAACATGTCTGAGGCATATGAATAGATTTTTGATAGGGTTACCAGACAGACCTTGACTGATGACAGAAAAATATCAATCAGTTTGTGGTAATCGATTCAACGAAGACCTCATTATTGAGCTACATAAAATTGAAACTTGTTGAGCTGGAAACGCCTAGATTGGGCAGCTCCTGATCGGAGTCGGACTGCCCACATAGGCAAGTCAAAAATTAGGTCATTATTCGATGAAAATCTACTTTACTGTAAATAACCACCTGTCTGACCTTCTGCTTCTTCTTTCTTTCACCTGAAATAGATTATCTATATCTGCAATATTCTCTCTAGTATGAACTTCACTGTCTTTTGTAATTCACTCAGCGACCCGTAAAGTTTGACTTGCACCGATGTTTCTCTTGATCAAAAGTTTTGTCTTGATATGTTGTTTTTGGGACAGTCTTGGAGGACATGATCTGTTGTTTCAGGTGCCAATCCACTTGTGCACATGGTTGATTCTCCGATTTTCTTCTTCGTCTTCGCCTTCTCCAGCTGGACACTCTGGCGGAAAGTTCTGGTTGCTCATCCACTAGTGAACTGCAGTCCTGCTCCAGAACCTGAGTTTTGCGTATGCATCAGTTTTACAGATCTCATTCTCTTGAATACAGACTGTTGGTTCCTTGCCTCGCCGGCAGATGCACTCCGACTTCAAAGGAAGCTCCCCAATTAGTCGACTCTTACGACATGCTTTTGGGGAGGCACTGAGTCTATTCTTGTTTTCCCCATGATGGGGCCCGGAACCCACACGGGGGTCTCCGATTTTAAATTGTATGTACATGTGGCTGCGAAGTGGATTGCGTCCTTTTCTAAGGCGTAGAATCATAACTTGCTTTGGTCTATCCAAACGATACTCGTCTTGTGCCGGTTTTGGTGGCTGTTTGATAGATTTGATTATTCTCCGATTTTGTCGATAAGAGACTGGTACATGAGGTTGTTCATTATTTGCACCCTCATTATCCAGTTTATCAACTCTTTTATTTTCAGGAATTCCACAGTGGGATGGTATCCTTACACCGACTGCTTAGTTTAGAGAGTAGTGTTCGTATACCATGTAGTTTTCCAGATTGGAGTGCCTGAAGCATCGCTCTTGCATCTGTCAGAAATACCACAGGTTTAAAAAAATGAGGCATATTTAACAGTTTCTCTGCTGCTTTTATGACGGCTTGAACTTTTGCATCATAGTTGTGACAGTGCTTTCCTGTAGGTATTTTGGCTGTTGTCAGAGGCCAGTTCGGCTATGGGACGGACAAAGCTGATGATAGTGAATCATCACGTATGAACGAGTTGACCTTCAGTAAAACTCAGTATGAGAGCGGACAGCTTGACCACGGAATAAACTGGGTCCAGTTAATGGGCCAATCCCAGTTCACACAGGTGACACTGATTACTGCGTGTCGAGCCGTGAACTCAGGCCCCGAAACAAAAAGCTTTGTCCGGGCTGTTTGAAAGGAGTTGTGTACTGGGACTGGACGAGACTAGACGTAGTACTCGACTAGGTAAAAATTACATTAGGTTAGTGACGGTTAGAATAGAATCTTTGTGTTTAGTAACTTTGCTAGGTTGTGTTTCCATTTAATGTTTCGACTAGATAGTGTAGAGTTAATGTTCTTTGTATAGTAGACATTCCATGCAGTATTTGTTTGAGCAGTTATTGAAGGTGTGACACGCATTGTAATGGCGGTAACACTGCCCGGTCACGCTTAGACCGTTCACCTTACGTGTGCCGCTGAGTTCCGTGTGGCAATAGACGGCGGCTTAGTTAGCACTGATAAACTGTCAGCTAGGATTCGTGTTCCTTGTAGATCAATGAGGACCGGCTTGGGTTGACCAGTGATTGTAAAGCTGTTCATCGCCAGGGGTTTCGGATAGGAACTGCCTACTCAGTTGAAGTGTCTAAAGTCTGTTTGTTCATTGTGCATTAAAGATTATGTTTGTACTCAGCAGGAGTGTGTCTTAAGTGTGTCTAGGGTAGTGAAGTCTGTTAGCTGGCCTATCTAGCGAGCCATATAAAATGAACAGTGTGAAGTAGGTCCCTGACAGCTGTATATCTGGTATTATTTGAATGCTCAATAAACACTCTTGCTCCTCCATTTCTACTGGCGTTTTGTGCTGACCCATCCCTATAGACACGAACCCAAAGATTATGTGGGTGTGTATTCGTCTTCAAGTCGAGCGAGGGTGGCTGTTTTACGTTTCACACTGTTTTGTACTGATCTAACCAGTACAAGGTTAAACGTACAGATAATATGTGCCACAATGTGAGATTAGTTCTCTGGATACTGACAACATGCTACAGAAGTTTACCGCTGGTTAGCTGTATAATGACAACATGCTACAGAAGTTTACCAATGGTTTGCTGTATAATGACAACATGCTACAGAAGTTTACCGCTGGTTAGCTGTATAATGACAACATGCTACAGAAGTTTACCGCTGGTTAGCTGTATAATGACAACATGCTACAGAAGTTTACCGCTGGTTAGCTGTATAATGACAACATGCTACAGAAGTTTACCGCTGGTTAGCTGTATAATGACAACATGCTACAGAAGTTTACCGCTAGTTAGCTGTATAATGACAACATGCTACAGAAGTTTACCGCTGGTTAGCTGTATAATGACAACATGCTACAGAAGTTTACCGCTGGTTAGCTGTATAATGACAACATGCTACAGAAGTTTACCAATGGTTTGCTGTATAATGACATGTTATAGAAGTTTACCAATGGTTTGCTGTATAATGACAACATGCTATAGAAGTTTACCAATGGTTTGCTGTATGCGGCATCCTGCTATAGTAGTCTCCTCAGATATGTTACTGATACACATTAGTACATCATCATCATTATCATCATTATCGTCATCATCATCATCATCATCATCATCACCACCATCATCATCATTATCATTCCCATATATCATGACGGTATGATTACCGCAACAACAAAAATCAGGTCAGTTTTCTCGTCTCTCCCCATCCATTTGACTAAACTATCCAGGCATTTATCTCTTTACCTTCATCTTGCTAATTTTACGCCCCTCATACCATTTGTCGCCAAGCTCTCCAGTCTATTGCTTCTCATAAGATGTCAGAAGAATGATCAGTTTACTACTGTGGTCTGCTTCCTGTCATGTCTATCAATAGTGTATCAGGGGTTTATCATAAGTGTATCAGTGGTGTATCATTAGTGTATCTGTGGTGTATCATTAGTGAATCAGTGGTGTATCATTAGTGAATCAGTGGTGTGTCATTAGTGTATCAGTGATGTATCATTAGTGTATCGGTGATGTATCATTAATGTATCAGTGGTTTATCATTAATGATTCCGTGGTGTATCCGTGGTGTATCATTAGTGTATCCTTGGTGTATCATTAGTGTATCCGTGGTGCGGATCCAAAGGTCGTGGGTTTGAATAAGCACTGAGCCAGACTTTTAATTTTCTTTAAAAAAATTGCCTTGGCTCTCGGGTCAATCCAGCCTTAAGTGGGTACCTAGTACAAGTCATGGGGAGTAAAGGCGACCGGCGTGATGTTGCCTTCATCAGCCACCGACTGCAGATTGCTCTATCAAATTTAGGTCCAGCCCCTGGGGTCTATTACCACTGAAGGTGTGGAACAGGGTTCCTTTTTGGTGTCGGCATTCAGGATAGACCGAATCCTCTCTGTCTCAGTCGGCCAGGCTCTTGGAAAGGATAACATTGGTGGTTGGAGAAGCGCTTGATAGGAAATTACCATGTACTGTCTTGAATTATGAATGCCTGTCGTGTAAGTGATTAAAGAGTTAGTTTGAGACAGTCATCAAACTTGCCCCTTCAGATAGGGAAGCATTAGCAGCAACAGCAGCAGAATAGTGGCATTATAAACAAAAATCCACTGCACAGTTAGATCAGCAGCAGTTGTAGCTGCCAAAACAGGCACAGTCACGGCTGTCTAAGTAGGAAAAGAAGCTCCATAATAATAATAATAATAATAATAATAATAATAATAATAATAATAATAATAATAATAATAATAATAATAATAATAATAATAATATGTATAAAAGAAAGAATATGAGGATGATGACGGC
The DNA here is from genome assembly GCA_905116865.2 of Candidula unifasciata. NCBI lineage: Eukaryota > Metazoa > Mollusca > Gastropoda > Stylommatophora > Geomitridae > Candidula > Candidula unifasciata. The sequence goes on along the minus strand of CAJHNH020000201.1, from coordinate 23,412 downwards.
TACAAAGCGGGATGATTAACGAAGAGAAGAAAACATAACAGTGACGTGTTCAGTTTAAAAGAATAAAATGGAAGAACAGACTGAAGAAAAAAAAAATAAACAATGAAGAAAGCGATGAAAATGAACACCAGACTCCGCGGGTGTTGTGTTCAACTCCCCACTAGCCGTCTTTTCTTCTCAAGCTCTGCTACCCAGTTCAGACTGGGTTTATGTGGAAGCCAAAATCAACTATGAAAAGCACAAAACAACCTGTCTCGATTGAGATTTAGACTCAAAGACACACGGACTGGCAAGCAAACGTCTATTAGCTGGGCTATGGTGGTTTCTATCAGTGTGGACACACTTCAGCTTAACTGATGCACGGTTACATGAGCAGGCAGATAGATTGGCTGGAGTGGCCCCATTTGGCGGTGTACAGGCAGGTGATCTCTCACCTGCAGCACACAGTAACAAGTAAATAACGGAACACCATGTACTTGGAGATAATGATGCAGCAAGGAATGTCTGCGGTCTTTGGTCGCCACTCGAGACTCGGGTGGTTGGCGGAGGCAAGACGAGTAGTTAAACAAATAACACAAAGTACCACTAATACGAAGTCTCTTTGCTGGCTTTGATATGGACTTGTTTTGAATGCTGTGATGTATCTTTGTCCACATGAACCAGGTGTATGGTTAAGGGTTTGTGAAAGATCAGTTAGAATACGGAAATCCGGAAGTGATTTAATGGCGTTACACATGCTGAGAGTAAAAGAAGGTGGGAAAATCAAGTACAGCAAGGAGATTTAATACTCACACATGGCCTCCCCTAGATACCACTTCTCCTTGCCGTAAAACTCATGCAGAGCTGTCGGAAGCCCCACCAACAGAACCATCAGATCTGCAACACTCAGGCTCACCAGAAAGTAGTTCATCCGCTTCCTCATCGACCGGACTGTGGCAACAACCTGAGAAAGAACCCAATGAAGTAGTGTCATTACTTCACGTTACCTAACTTGTAAGATTCTTGGTGTTATTGCTGCATTCCATCTAAGGCACACTAACTGAACTGACGGGTACCACTCCAACCAGCAGTGGCATGGCAAGTAGCTCCCGGATCATTGCCAGTTGCACTGTATTCATCACCAGTCTACACTGGGACACGAGACTGGAACTCGAGACTAGGACACGAGACTGGGACTCGGGACTGGGACTCGAGACTGGGACTCGGGACTGGGACTCGGGACTCGGGACTGGGACACGAGACTGGAACTCGAGACTAGGACACGAGACTGGGACTCGGGACTGGGACTCGAGACTGGGACTCGAGACTGGGACTCGGGACTGGGACACGAGACTGGGACACGGGACTGGGACTCGAGACTGGGACTCGAGACTGGGACACGAGACTGGGACACGAGACTGGGACTCGGGACTGGGACACGAGACTGGGACACGAGACTGGGACTCGAGACTGGGACTCGAGACTGGGACACGACTGGGACACGAGACTGGGACTCGAGACTGGGACTCGAGACAGGGACTAGAGACTGATGAGGCGATGGCGATGTTTAATTTCACAAGGACCGTACAGCCAGTGATACATACCCGGTGACACAAAGTGCTACCATTCGGATGAGCTCCCGAAGACAGCAGATGGTAGTGCTTTTAATATAACACAAATTTTGCTTCTCATATTGGGTCTGTCCATCGTCCATTTATGGAAGGGAAAAAAATCACACCCAACCTACTGCGAGCAGTTTGGGCTATAACTGTGGTCTGGTTTCCTTGAGCTAAATATGTTGTCTGCGGATGACAATCCCCGTGTTCAACATTTGGGCCCTATGATATGGGCTCTACCTGAATAGTTGTGATGAAAGTCATTCATTATCTGTAATTTATTTTTTACACTGCACAGTCCGACAGTGGGTCTGTATTAATTTGTTCATACTACCTAAAGTCATAAATTTGGTATAACACCCCACCTCATACCCCCCCCCCCTTTTTTTTATTGCCTTCTCCACACACAAACACACACACATACACACACACACACACACACACACACAGGCACACACACAATCGCCACCACCCCCACCTCGTGGCTGCCCCTAACTAAGGCGTGGGAACGTGTGCCATTTAATTCATTCAACCAAATGTGGCTATCTGCGGTATATTTATTCCACTCCCTCTAGCGTATGAGACACATATACACACATGCAGGACATCAGGAGCCTCTCTTGGCAGGTGTAAAATGTCACAAGCTAGCTTGGATTTGGCACTCAGTGAGGCGTGATTCGATCGCAAAGACTGTGCTTCAATGAACATTGGGGGGGGGGGGGAGGTATTCTATAAAAGGAGGGTTAAAAAGAACCCTCAATGACGACATCAAGAAATGGACAAAACTAATTTACCATACACTTATTCATCAAGCAGTCGGCTCTGTGGCTAAGTCGATGCAAACGCTGCGTAATGCCGGGTTCGGGTTGCCGGGTTCGATCCCGGCTGCGCCTTGCGTTGGTTTCGACAGTGGTATCAAGAAGCCGACCGCCCAGTGAGCAAAGGCAAACTACTGGACGGAATTTGCCTAGAGAAACCACACAACAGCTATGGGCTGCTAAGGTTTGTTCTGCAAGGTCCTGTAAAGGATACGCAACTAACCTAATTTATGAAGCGGAAGACCAATAGATGGCAGATTTTATGTGCTAGTGCAATGTACCTCCACGACCCTATCGAGTCTAGATTTATGTTATGTTTATGTTGCGAATGGGGATATCGTTTTATTCCATTCCATTTCTGTGGAACCGTAATTCCTATAGTTTGTTGTTCTGGTCAGAGAGCTGCTCACATGGTGGAGCGAAGATCAAGTGGAATATGCAGAGAAACAGAGCACCCATACCTCACTGGACTGATTCAGTTAAAAGCGGTCTGAAATTTCTCGACGAAAATTATCACCTAAGGACAAGAATTCATTATTGGCTACTGAAGGAGGGGTCGTTGCAAATGTATAATAATGCAATTGATGGCAGTTTATTCATTCATTTATTCTTTCATTTATTCAATCAATTACGTCAAATCTTCATTATAACCTAAAAAAAAAAAAAATGTAATCATTTCCATCTGCGACTTGTTACTCTAATGGTTATAGTTCCCTTGCTGAATTCAAACTGACATATCTATTTTCTTTCAGCTGTTATAAATGTCACAAATCAGCACTCTCCTTAAAGTTAAGATATAAGAAGAAACGCCACAGGCGAGCATGCAGATCTGGAGTCTCCCAATCATCAGTAGAAGTAATCTCTCGTCGACAAATGTGTCGGCCCACCAGCTCCTAGACATTTTCAGAGAGTAGGCCCACCTGAGTTCATGAGGCTCAGGGTTGATCTGCTCCTGCTGCACGTATTACCGGATGTTCTCGGACAGGGACAACACGAAATTGGTGACTGGGCAACGGGTACTGTGAGATTATAAGTTTATTTACATAGTCGCTGCGGCAGCATAATTAGAGCAGTCAGCATACCTGGACGACCAAGTGGCAAGCTTACGGTTGGTTTATCGGACACATGATAGTCTTTGTTGGCAAATGGCAGAGAGACACCGGCAGACATGATGATTTCTGAAGAAGTGCGTTCCAAGATCAGGTTTCCACCTGCGAGCGAGAAGGTGGTGTGGTGTAAGTTGGAGGCTACATTATGTGAGGTACTTAAACAAACTCTAAACAAGAAGTCGCTAGGCGACAAGCTTACAAAATTTTGTGATGTAATATATGAACACTGCTCCCGCGAGTTCGGGACAGTAGTAAAGGCACAGCCGGGTGCCAAGCAGAATACTAGCAGGAGGCAGAGGGACATTCTGAAGTGTTGGGCAGACAAGAATGCCCTCAGAAAACGGTTCAAAGCCGCTACGGGCAGCGAACGGGAGGGGCTGTTCGAAGTGTGGGTGCATTTAAAGAACAAACACAGTGCCCTCTGTCGCGCCGAGCGTTTCTGTAACAACAGACGTAGAACCAAAAGGGAGCGAGAGAAATTCTTTAGGGACCCGTATCAGTTTGCCCGAGGTCTATTCGAGCAACCGAAGTCTGGGACTCTGGTTGTCAGTCAGGAAGAACTAGAGCTACATCTACGCAAGATGTACTCGGATAAAAAGAGGAGAGAGCCTCTCGATGACAATCCAGAGATCCTTAGCGGACTCAAAAAGCCTTCGATGCCAAAGGTACCATTTAAAATGGTACCTCCCCTTTGGTCTGAGGTTGAGGACGTTGTGAAACAGGCCAGCGGCAAGTCTGCCCCAGGTCCGAACGGTGTTCCGTACGTTCTTTACAAGCGTTGCCCGAAAATCCTTAAAATGCTTCACGTCTTGTTGAGACAAGCGTGGATCCGCAATCACATATGTCCAGAGTGGTCAAAGGCAAATGGGGTCTACATTCCCAAAGAGCAGGACTCGAAGAGTCTTTCCCAATTCAGGCCAATCTCGCTGTTGAATGTCGAGGGTAAGATATTCTTCTCAGTCATGGCTCGCCGGCTCACACAGTATCTGATGACTAACAAGTACATAGATACGAGTGTTCAGAAGGGTGGTATCCCAGGCGTTCCTGGGTGCCTTGAACACGCGACCATGATCTGGGAGGCTATCCAGAGAGCCAAGCATGAGAGAACACAATTGTACGTAATATGGTTGGACTTAGCCAACGCCTACGGGGCAGTCCCCCATAGGCTACTGTGGCGAGCCCTTCGCATGTTTCACGTACCGACACAGATCAGTCAAATGATCGAGCAGTATTTCTCCAAGTTTGCTTTGCACTTCTATACCTCGACGTTTACCACGAGGTGGACTGAGTTGCAGATTGGGAGAGCTATGGGCTGTACGATCTCACCTATACTGTTTGTCATGGCAATGCAGATCATGTTAGACGGGGCGGCCGGCTACGGACAGGGCCTTCAAATAGGGGATCACTGGTTGCCGCCACTGCGCGCATTTATGGATGACACGACTATTATAACGGGCAGCGAGGAGTCTGCCCGCACGATCCTGGAAAGAATGGACGCGGTGGTCCAATGGAGCGGTATGCAGTTTAAACCGCAGAAGTCGAGGAGTCTGTCAATCCATAAGGGCAAGGTTGCGGCAATCAGTTTTACGGTGGCAAGGAACAAGATCCCTACGGTTCTGGAGGAACCGGTGAAGAGCCTCGGTCGCGTTTACGATTCGAAATTAACTGACAGAGCGGAAGTCCGGCGAATACATGAGTCACTGGCTACAGGCCTGCTCGCGATCGAGCGATGCAGGCTGATCGGAAAATTCAAGGTATGGTGTCTCCAATTCATGTTGATTCCGAAGCTCCTATGGCCACTGCTAGTCTACGAGGTGACGATGACTGCAGTGGAAACCATGGAAAAGAAAATCAACACAGCCTTAAGAAAGTGGATTGGTGCACCGCCTTGTCAGACCGACGTGGCTCTGTATTGTAAACAGGCTAAGCTGGTACTTCCGTTCAAGTCGATAACCGAAGAGTTTAAAGTCGGCAAAGTTAGGCTCGCCATGCTTTTGCGCGAGTCGTCAGACCCAAATGTCATCGCTGTCCAGCCCGCTCTAAAGACTGGTACCAAGTGGAGGGTCCTCGATGCGATAGAATCTGCTCAGAACGCACTAAAATTGAAGGAGGTAATGGGTTACACACAAACCGACCGTCGAGGCCTAGGGCACGGGAAAGTCAATTGGTGGTCAAAGGCCTCAGCCAAAGAACGCCGAGACATGGTGATACAAACGGTGAGGGACAACGAAAATGAGGTTCGGGTTCAGAAAGCAGCCCAGCAGTCGCAGCAGGGCCATTGGGTCAGCCTGGAGAGCGCATTGCCTAGAATACTCACATGGGGTGAGATCTGGCGGATGACCCCGCTGCGACTGAGCTTTATCGTTCGTTCGGCGTACGATGTATTACCGTCCGGTGTTAACATGGTTAAATGGTCTGCGACCAACGATCCGACTTGCCCGTTGTGCAAATCGAAGCAAACTCTTGAGCACGTCCTGTCCGCGTGCAGGAAAGCTCTAGGTCAAGGCCGATATACCTGGCGCCACAACAAGGTGCTAAAGGAGTTAGCAGCCGTTGTCGACCAGGCTAGAATGAGGGCTAATGCCAGAGCCAGTTCTAGTATCGCCCCCATTCGTTTCCTCAAGGCTGGGCAGGTTCCAAAAGGTAAGGTCAACCAAAACGCATTCGCTCCATCTGTGCTAGACTCTGCGAGGGACTGGTTACTGGCGGTTGATCTGCCAGGACATGAACGGTATCCCGAGTTGATCCGTAAAACCGGCCTGCGACCGGACATCGTTCTCCATTCTGCGCAAAAACGGCAGCTCATCCTGATTGAGCTGACGGTCCCGTTTGAGTCGCGTATGGAGGAGAATCATTTGTACAAGCTCGAGAAGTACAGTGATTTAGCAGCCGGTTTGAGGAGAAACGAGGCTTACACAGTACGGGTTTTTGCCGTCGAAGTGGGAGCGAGAGGTCTCGTTTCCACTTCGCTCTACAATGTGGTGAAAGAACTAGGATTGCGCGGTAATGAACGGAAACGAACATTCAAAAAACTGGGAGAGGTTGCCGAAAGGGCCTCTAGCTGGCTTTGGACGCAGCGCAACAACGTAGGGGACGGGCCTCGGTGAGCTGGTCCGGGTATCTAGTGGAAAAGAGTTTCTCATCCCTTTGAAAAGTCCATCGTGTCCGAATTGTCTGCCAGTGTCCCTCTGCCAACTGCTAATAAAAGTCCAACATGTGTCCGGTAAACCAAAGTAAGCTTGTCGCTCGGTCGTCCAGGCATGCGGACTGTTTTAATTACGCTGTCGCGGCGACTTCTTATCTCACAGTACCTCCTTCGAAACCACCAAGTCGTCTTGTCTCTGGCCGAAATAATAACACCATCCGGTAATTCTGTGCAGCGGGGAACCAGCCCTGAGCTTCATGAACTCAGGTGGGCCCACCTCCGAATACGTTTAGGAATCGTGGGCCGAAACGTGTGTCGACAGAGGATAATTTCTACTGATGACTGGTAGATCCCCGCTGTACTTGCTCCCTGTGAGTTTATTCTTATTGTTGACACCAGACAGTAATACATCGTAGGCAAATGGCACGAGGAAGCTCAGTCGCTGAGGTGCTATTTGCCAGATCTCACCCCATGTGAGTAATCGTGGCAAGGCGTTTTCGAGGCTGATACACTAACCTTGCTGCGACTGTTGTGCGGCTGTTTGGACCCGAACATCGTTTTTGGTGTCCCTAATCTGCTGTATCACTATGTCTCGGCGCTCTTTGGCTGAGGCTTTGGGCCACCAACTGACTTTCCCGTGCCCTAGGCTTCGACGGTCAGTTTGGGTGTAACCCATCACTTCTCTCAATTTCATTGCATCTTGGGCAGATTCGACCGCATCATGAATCTTCCATTTCACGCCTGTCTTTAGAGCGGGCTGGACAGCAGTGGCTGTGGGGTCTAAAGACTCTCGCAACATTATCGCGAGTCTTAATTTGCTAACTTTAAACTCTTCGGTTATTGATTTGAACGGGAGTACCAGCTTCGTCTGTTTATAATACAGAGAGCCACATCAGTCAGACAAGTTGGTGCTCATAACCACTTTGTCATGGATGTGTTGATTTTTCGCTCCATTGCCTCCACTGCCGTCATTGTCACTTCGTAGACAAATTGGAGACATCACACCTTAAACTTTCCGATCAGCCTACTACACTCGATCACGAGCAGGACTGTAGCCAGTGACTCGTGTATTCGCGGGACCTCTGCTCTATCAGACAACTTCGAATCGTAAACGCGACCAAGGCTCTTCCTCGTTTTCACTAGAACTGTGGGGATCCGATTCCTCGCCACCGTGAAACTGATAGCCGCCAACTTACCTTTCAGGATTAACATACTCCTCGCCTTTTGCGGTTTGAATTGCATACCGTTCCATTGGAATACCTCGTGCAATCAATAGACGTGTCATGCATAGATGCACGTAGTGACGGCATCCAGTGGCCCCCAATCTGAAGGCAGTGTCCGTAGCTGGCCGCCCCGTCTAACATGACCTGCATGACCATAACGAAAAGTATTGGCGAGATCGTACATCTCATTGCAATCCTAACCTGGAGCTCAGTCCATCTAGTAAACTTCAGGGTAGAGAAGAGTAAAGCGAACTTAGAGAAATATTGCTCGATCATTTCGTTGATCTGTGTCGGTACGTGGAACATGAGAAGGGCTCGCTACAGTAGCTTATGGGAATGTAGACCTCGTTGGCCTGTTGCCACTCAGAACATATGTCATTTAGGCTCCACGCTTGTCTCAACAAGCGGTGAAGCTTTCGTAGTACTTTCGGACAACGCTTGTACACGATGTACGGAACACCATTCGGACCTGGGTCGGACTTGCCGCTAGCTCTTTTGACAACTTCCTTGATCTCAGAGCAAGAGGGAGGTATCACTTTAAATGAAACCTTCGGCAACTCAGGCCGCTTCAGGTCGCTAAGGATCTCTGGGTTGTCATCTCATTCCTTTTCCTATCTGAGTACATCTTGCGTAAATGTGACTCAAGCTCCTCTTTACCGACCACAAGAATCTCAGACTTAGGTTGCTCGAATAGACCTCGGGCAGATTGGAATGGGTCCCTAAAGAATTTCCATCGCCCTCTTTTGGTTCTCCGTCTGTTATTACAGAAACGCTCAGCGCGACAGAGGGCGCTGTGTCTGGCTCTGAGGTGCAACCAGACCTCGTGCAGCCCCTACCGTTCGCTGCCTGTAGCGGCTTTAAACCGTTTTCTGCGTGCGTTTTTGTCTGCTCTGCACTTCAAAATCTCCCGCTGCCTCCTGCTTTTATTTATTTGGCTTGATTCCAGGCTGCGTCTTCTTGACTGTCCCAAACTCGCGGGAACAGTGCTCGCATATTACATTACCAAACCCTGTAAGCTTATCAACTAGCGACTTTTTCTTTAAATCATAATTGAGTTTCTCACTCAGCGTACCCCCCAGCTTGCACCACGACACCTTGTCGCTCTCAGGTGGAAACCTGATCTTTGAACGCACTTCTCCAGGAATAATCAAAATCGCGCCTCCGTAATTGACGTCATGGGCCTCTCCGGGTGACTGGGGTATACTCTGCCCGTCGTTTCCTGACGACTCAGTAACTACTACGGGAGTAGCAGTTATGCGAAGACGTTTACTGTGTGGCGTGACCTCGCATTTCATCCTTTCGGCATGAGTTCTCAGACCGAGCAACCCGTGAAGCTTTTTCCATATGTACAGAGCCAACCCCGTCTTTGGGTGAATATCTCAGTCCGGGAGCTAGCAAGGTCTTCGCCGTTAGTATCAATTAGAGTGGGTCCGTCATTCTATTGAAATAAAGGTAACTGCATGATTAAAAAATCCCGTTTCGATGCACATAGAAAGAGAAAAAACGCAAAGGAGGGAAGAAAACAAGGAAGAAAAAGAAGAAGAAGAAGAAGAAGAAGAAGAAGAAGAAGAAGAAGAAGAAGAAGAAGAAGAAGAAGAAGAAGAAGAAGAAGAAGAAGAAGAAGAAGAAGAAGAAGAAGAAAAAGAAGAAGAAGAAGAAGAAGAAGAAGAAGAAGAAGAAGAAGAAGAAGAAGAAAAAGAAAAAGAAAAAGAAGAAGAAGAAGAAGAAGAAGAAGAAGAAGAAAAAGAAAAAGAAGAAGAAGAAGAAGAAGAAGAAGAAAAAAAAAAGAAGAAGAAGAAGAAGAAGAAGAAGAAGAAGAAGAAGAAGAAGAAGAAGAAGAAGAAGAAGAAGAAGAAGAAGAAGAAGAAGAAGAAGAAGAAGAAGAAGAAGAAATAGAAAAAGAAAAAGAAGAAGAAGAAAAAGAAGAAGAAGAAAAAAAAAAAGAAAAAAGAAGAAGAAGAAGAAGAAGAAGAAGAAGAAGAAGAAGAAGAAGAAGAAGAAGAAGGGGGAGAGGAAACATTAATGGTTCTACAATGTAATCTAAGGATTCGATCCGCCCACTACGCCGCGCATTCACTTATGTCAACAGATCGACCAGGTAAATGTGTCTGTAGCTGTCGTCAGCTTGCTCTGATACCAGCGAGATCTAGGAACCACATGTTTGATTTCGTCTCCCGATAATCTGTTCATGTTGTGATAGATGTTTCTCAACACCATGTCTTTTGAACTGTTAACACCATCTCCTTTACTTAGATTACACTAGAAGTTTCCGGCCTTCACACGCAAACTATAGTTCCGACGACAACCCAATATTTGTATAACCGTTTACATACACTCAATAGATTTTCTGGGGGGGGGGAGGGGGGGGGGGGAATCTGTTAGGTTTGAAGACGTTGACCATTCACCAACCAAGGTTTCAAGTTCTTGTCAGCTGTTTGAAGTATCAATGTACACTGGTCCTCTATTGCCAGCATCTCTTACCCTTAGAAAACTGCATTCGATTGCAGATAACTGTCCCCAGTATTTGTGAGGTGAACCGTTCAGTTTTGTCTCCCCTTGTGGCGCCATCACGTATGTATTTATTTCAATTGCTGTCATTTCCTGTGTTTTTTGGCTGTTTGTTTGATGTCTCTGTGTGTTTGTGTGTGCGCGTATTTATTATTTACCTGATACCTGTGTTCAAGTGTACAAGACTGAGTTTTGATTTCAAAAGATACCAAGCAATAAAACATGAAAAAAACCTTGTGTGTGCAGGCGTAGTGGGCATAGAAAGCCAGATCTATATTTATAGACCAATCAGCATGTTTTGGATAATGTGTTTAACATCATGCCATGACCTATTTAAGACTATGTCGACCTGGCAGCTTCACGGCCTGAACCCACGACCTTTCGATCCACATGCTAACTTCTACACGCTAACCAAAACGGTTCACTATATCTATATGTGTGCGTATGGTGTCCATCAAGATGATTATGACCACTCTTTTTTCACCAAGCATGCGTTCGAAGATGACTGATGAGGCCGATTCGGGTCCGCAAAGTTCTTGGACAGTGAGGACAGGGAATGAGCGTTGTGCCAGGGAGGGCATCTCCTGCAGTTGCCTTTCTGTCCATCCTTTTCTTAATCAGTCTTTGCTGTTATGTTTGCTTCACATGTAGCCGCGCCCTTGTGTAGAGGTGCATGCCATGCATTTCGGTTTTATGAGGCAGCCTCCCAGTTTGTGTCATTCATCCCAAATGCTTTGAGTGAAGACTTTGAGGTGTCCTTAAAGCGTTTCTTTTGCCCGTCTTGGGGAACGTTTCCCAATTTGCAGCTCACCATAGAAGAGTTTTTATTTGGGAACGTGTGATCTGACATGCGTGCCACATGACCAGCCCAACGAATTTGATACTGCATCAGTAGAGTGTGGATGCTGGGTATGAATGCTTTCTCAAGGACTACGGTATCAGGTAGTTTGTCTTGCCATCTGATCTGCATTCGTTTTCTAAGCAGAGTGTGTGAAAATGGTTTAAATTTCTGGCTTGGCGCTGGCATACAGTACATGTTTCACATGCGTAGAGAAGTGTAGCTAATACATAGGGCGTTATGGGGATTTTGGAACCAACGTGTCCACATCACTGCTAAGACTACGCGAATTGGGAGCAAAGATCGGCACAGCCAAGCATGAGAAGCACACCGGACGCACACGAAGTCTTGTTAGCCAACATAGGACTGGCACTAATAACCGCACGACGCTTATGAATATGTTGAGAGGGGAATCTGAGCCGATATGGATGTGGCCGGAGTGCTGTGAAGATAATATAACTCATGAGTTATGAGTTAGAACTTGTGTGGGAAACCAAATTTCTTCATAATCCTCCACAGCCTCTTTCGATTTACTGTGTTAAGCGCTTGCGTAAGACCAATAAAAGTGGAAAAGATGTTCGAATTATGTTCTTGACAATTCTTTTGCAGCTGTCTAGCAGCAAAAATCATATCAACAGTTCCACGATCTTTTCTAAAACCACACTGACTTTCAGGAAGGAGACCTTGGTCGAGATAAGCTGTGAGACGATCCAGGAGAATTCTTGCAAGAATTTTGTTTGGCAACTGAACTGAAAACAGTGAGATGGATCGGTGATTATCACAGGATTTACGGTTTTCTCAACGTTTGTACAGGTGAATTATTACAGCTTTGTAAGTTTGTCGTATCTTCTTGTAGGTAATGAGTTTCACGGCCTAATCATACGTGTCTGACTTGTCAGCGCAAAGGTCAAACATACGCCCTCAAAGAGTGTTTATTTTAGGTGTAAAATTTTTATCCCACGCCACCGGCCCATCTTCCGCTTTTGAAGGACAAAAGGGTATTTAGCACATGGGGGAAGGTTAGCACTCCCTTGGCCAAGCACAGTGGTGTACGGCTAATGGTGGGTATGTAGCAGCGAAAGGGTTAATCCTTTGGTTTGCCACTGCCGAAAATGCTAAGGGTGGGAATTAGAAATTTAAATTTGAGAAAACAAAAAACAAAGGTCATGCAAGGGTTAAACGCAGGACCTTGCGATTAAAAGTAGAAAATCTTAAAATCTTAAAATCTTAAAATCTACACTAGAAATTCATTTAAAAGTAACTGAAAATTTGACCAGTACTGTACACGTTGATAGACATGCACATTCATGTCTCTTGTATAGTATAGAATAAAATTATTTTAATCATTATGTCAGTATGTGACCATATCTTCTGCATGATCGTAGAGGATCCATTTTAATCCAGTCGACGTTAATGGCTGGGTCTGTCAGTATTGCTGACGGCCAGGAACATGTCCGCTAGCGTGGCGTGAAGAAAACCCAACTCATAACTCACACATTTCAAAACTAAATTAATTCTTCATCAACTTTAATTAACCAATGTTCTTTGTATTTGGTAATGTATGTTGCGATTTCCCCCCCCCCCCCTCCCCCCGACAATTACGGTTCTTTGCAGTCTGTAAGAAAAGTCACAGACGAGGTAATTCGTCCTTAGCAGTGGGGACAGAGAAAACGTAAGACGAGTTAATTCGTCCCTAGCAGTTGGGACACAGAAAACGGAAGACGAGGTAACTCGTCCCTAGCAGTGGGGACACAGAAAACAGAAGACGAGTTAATTCGTTCTTAGCAGTATATCGGGCGGATGTATATATATACGTCTATAGCAGCGAAAGTGTTAAGATCCTGTAGGATGGTCTCATACTCCCAAATTCTTTAAAATATCTTGTGTAGCTGATTAGTCAGAACTGGACTACCTACTTTGAAGACTTCAGCTGGAAAAGCATCTGGACCAGGCCCCTTTCCATTGAAAAGAATATGGATAGCTTTAATTGTTTCCTCTGCTGTAGGTAGATCTGCCAATGTATCATTGATAGAAACTAGGGGTAGTCAGTTGATGGCTTCATCGTTGTTGGATGATGTCTGGTTTAGTACGAAGTTAAAGTGATGGAGCCAGCGCTTGAGGATTTTTTGTTTGTCTTCGATCAAAATCTCGCCGTCCGCGTTTTTCTTCTGGGTTGTTTTATCACTCCAGAAGAATGTGTAGCCAGCACCGAGTTTCCGGATTTCACCTTCGCCTGCAAGCCGAGTTTTACTTAGGGCTCCTATGTCGATTTCGTATTTGCTAAGTTATCTCCCTATTAGGCCCGTCTCTCTAGCGTAGTTGGCTAAACCGGATTGCGTGGTGACCGGGTGACGAACTCCTTGTGGTCCGGGTTCACTCCCAGGGATAGGCAGAAAAGCCACATTTCTCCCAGATTTACGGTATTTACAATGGAATCAAGGTCGAAAGGTTGCGATATCCATAATGCCGAGCCTAAGGGTTGACAACTCACGGCTTCTGGATACTAAAACAAACAAACAAACTCTCCCTATTAGAGCCGTGGGTCTCTTTGGGCCATTGGCCTCTTTGTCGGGCAAGGTGCGTACGTTCCAGGTTCCCAATTTTAGGGACAAGTTTATTTTTCTATATATATATAAATCTATGTTTGTGTGTTTGTTTGGTCTCTATAGACTCAGAAACTACTGAACCGATTTAGCTGAAATTTTCAGGATATGTTTGTTGTGATACCGGATTTTGAACCGTCGTGGTTTGAAATTCAACCTGTCACTGTTAGAGATAGGTGACCACAATTTATGCCAAAATATACGCAACTTATATTTATAACTTTAGTGATTTCTAATTATAGCCACGTTAGTAATTGCGCATGCGCCGTATTTACCATTCGCCGGCGAGTTGCGTGCAGCCAACGCCTTCTATAATACTAATACATAGAGTAGGTCGTGGTACAGCAAACAAGACTATCTCTATATTTGCCACAATAACTATATTAAACACGATTTCTATTTTCTTTTTTTTTCAAACAACCTTCGGGGGGGGGGGGGGGGGCGCAATCGAGGACTATCTCGACGTCAGCGCAGACAGTGACTGCGACATTAACTTCATTAACCGTGTTAGACACGTGCGGTTTCTATTTCATTAATATATTTGGAGTATCTGTCTACGAGAAAACAATTGCCTGCAGTTTTGAATTGTGTTTTAATCTCGACACAGTGGTAGGGACACAAATGTCTAATAGTTGTGTTCTCTTTACGTTGTTCCGATTAAGTGGCTGCTTGGTCGAATGGTTAGAACACTGGGTTCAAGTGCGGTAGACATGGGTTCGAATCCGCAGTAGTTAAATTTTTTTTTTTTACCCCGGACTAAAATAATATCCTCATCTGCTCTGTCGTGGTGACAGCACTAGCCATGTTGCCTTAATATTTGAAAAAAAAAAAAAAAAAAAAAAACAAGTAAATGGGTAAACCATTTGATAATTAAATTTGACCATTTCGCATACTTATGATTGCATTGTTAAACTTTCCGATTGCATGGTTAAGCTGAAATTTTATAGATTTTCATTTATTTTCATTTAGATTTAGTTATTTCATCTGTGTTGGAATTTTAAGCTGTGCTGTTTACAATGGCGTTCATTTCCTAATTATGGTGTTTTTTTCCTGTGTTCATTTGCTTTTCAAGTGTTGTTTTTTTTTTAGCCCTATTCACTACCTTTTACAATTCCTGCTCCTTATTTTAGTCCAGATGGACAGGGATGTCAATGTCAGTTACATCAACAACAAAATATAGCCAGTTAGTGATTTTCAAATCCTTCGAAGAGGGAGAGAGCAGTAGTCGGTGGAAGAGGGGAGGGGGGTAATGACTTAAATTTAAGAGAACTTAAAGAGCTTTACACGTGATTTTCAAGTTCTCATTACCTAATTTGTTTATATTTTACTAACGCTACCTCCGCTTTTCTATTTTTTTTACGACTTACTTTGTTATTTACAAGTACAGTTGTAGCTTTACTTCCGTCTCCTATAAAAATACAAACAGCTTTAGCATGTGATAACCAAATAACCAATTTTGTTACCGTGCTAATAACACCATTTAAACGACCACTAATATAAAGACACAATTATATGGTGCGTGTTCTAAAGTTGGAAAACCAGACAATCTATCTATATATCTATATATATAAAAATCAATGTTTGTGTGTTTGTTTGGTCTCTATAGACTCGGAAACTACTGAACGGATTCAGCTGAAATTTTCAGGATATGTTTTTTGTGATACCGGATTTTGAACCGTCGTGGTTTGAAATTCAACCTGTCACTGTTAGAGATAGGTGACCACAATTTATGCCAAAATATACGCAACTAATATTTATAACTTAAGTGATTTCTAATTATAACCACGTTAGTAACTGCGCATGCGCCGACGTAGTCAGAACGCAAGGCTTCCGCCATTCGCCGGCGAGTTACGTGCAGCCAACGCCTTAATACATAGAGTAGGTCGAGGTACCGCAAACAAGACTATCTCTATAGTTGCCACAATAACCATATTAAACACGATTTCTATTTTCTGTTTTTTTTTCAAACAACCTTCGATGGGGGGGGGGGGGGGGGGGGTCAATCAAGGACTATGTCGACGTCGGCGCAGACATTGACTGCGTCATTAACTTCATTAGACAGGTGCGATTTCCATTGTCTTTCTTTTCTAAAAACCTTTGATGAGGGAGAGGGTACTAGGTGGATTTAGTTGTGGGGGTGGGGTTGGGGGGGGGGGATCAAAGACTATCTCAAATTACGCCACAGCAACGCGTGGCCGGGTACAGCTAGTCTTAAATATTCTTTTGTTTCGATCGCTGTTGCATGGTATCACCCAGCCGCGGTAAGCTAGATAGGTAGGGGTGGAACAGTCAATGTTTATGGCAACTTTTCTAGCCCCTTCCTCATGCCATGGAGGTGAGCAGTGCTGTCCTAAAAAGGGCTGCTCAGTCGCTCAGGGGGCTGCGGAATTCCGGCGCTTCTCTGGTCAATGGAAAGCTACCCCATGGCCTGACCCGCCAGTGTGAAGGTCCGCAACGACGGCTTCCAGCTACACACACACACACACACACACACACACAATACTGGAACAAAAACACATATAATTCGGTTACATCCATTAAGCGCAAAGGACTGGAGGACAACCACTTCTATGTCAAAGTCGCGATCTCCATAAAACTCCTCGGAAGTCTGAACAGAATATCTTCGACTTTCCCTGGGATCTGCCATCCAAGTTGCAGTCTCTGTATGGTCAAATCTTTCGGTGGCCAACCAGAGATGTAAGACGTACGATGTCGATCCAAACAGACACATCAACATCAATCATCATAAGTTCTCGTTATGCCTAGTGGCACATGAGGCTTCAGAGAGGACTTTCCATGCTTTCCTGTCCTGTGCAATCTTCAGTGCAGTTTTCCAAGTCAAAGATGCTGCACTCAGGTCATTTTCCATCGTTCGTCTCCATGTTGTTTTTGGAAGCCTCTTTTTCTCTTTCCCCCTGGTATCCACGTGAGAGCTGTTTCAGCAGGTATATCAGGATTGATTCTCATAACGTGGCCAAGCCATTTCCATGTTTTCTTGGTTATCACACTGTCAAGAGTTTCTTGGTGTTTGGCTTGAAGTAGTTTAGTGTTTGAGATTGTATCTGGCCAGAAAAACTTGATAATTCAACTGGAAATGTGTGTTGGAAGATGGATAGCTTGTGTGCATCCTTTTTGGTCATTCTCCAGTATCCTCATCCACATGGTGGCACTTTGTGTCATCGGGTGTTTATCGCTTGTGTGATGTCCTGGTGGGATAGAATTGCAGTCAGTTCTACTAAAGTAGTTTCTCGAAACGCCACACTGCTTGTCGAGAGCGTCGTGCAGAGGGTGTCTTCCTAGCTCCAACAACGATCTCCGATGTTCTTCGAAAAAAAATATTTTGAACATCCGAATAATGTTTGTTACGTTTCCTTGGGAGTGGAGATATCATGGAAAAAAAATAGTAATAAAATAAGCAAGAAAAAAAAAAATAACTATAAACGGCGAGTAAAAGACACGAAATAGATAAAAGAAAAAAGTCGAAAAGGACTGAAAAAGGCGGGAGAAAGACTAGAGAAAAGCAAAAAGAAAACCGCATGATTACTGACTTAAGAATCGACATCATAGAACATCGGGCACACGCATAGATGATCCGTCTCCTGCAGAAAATGGCTTAACGTGCAGATGCTAACAGTTCCTGTAGCAAACTGATTATACATACCTATTTCTCTTCCTCTCATTCGCTTCTCCCTGCCGGATTCACACTTTATTCCTCGTTCGGACATCTTGCACATGTTAAGAAAAGCGTCAAAAACAACAAGCAAGCACAAACCTGAATAACCAAAGCATTGCCGATAATTCCAACGAAGAACACGAGTACATTGATTGTGGTGACGTAAATGTAGACGTACAGAGGTGGTTCCAGGTTAGGGATGCTGTTGCTGCTGTTGCCGGGGAAAGTGATGTTGTATGTGGTGTTGTGTGGTGAATCAACTTTCACTCCCTTGGCAGACATGCTGGTTGAAATGTTTTATGACAGATACGTCTAAAAGACCTGTTGTTGTTGACAAGAATGGCAGGGAGTCATGGAAGGAAACCAGACGTCTCGGCCATGTCCTTTGGCCTCCCTAACACGTCAGGCTGCATCTGGAGATAACAAAATGGGGGGAAACAAATTATTGTGGTTCATTCATCACAAGAGGGAGGATTATTTTTTCTTCCATTCTCCATGAAACTATAGATGATTGTCTGTGAGTCCAGATATGAGTCATCGTGAAACTATAGACGATTGTCAGTCCACAGAGGACTCTTCATGAAACTATAGATGATTGTCTTGGAGTCCACAGATGACTCATCATAAAACTATATATTATTGTCTGTAAGTCCAGATATGACTCATCATGAAAATATAGATGATTGTCTGTGAGTCCACAGATGACTCATTGTGAAACTATAGATGATTGTCTGTAAGTCCAGATATGACTCATTATGAAACTATAGATGATTGTCTGTGAGTCCACAGATGACTCATTGTGAAACTATAGATGATTGTCTGTAAGTCCAGATATGACTCATTATGAAACTATAGATGATTGTCTGTGAGTCCACAGATGACTCATTGTGAAACTATAGATGATTGTCTGTAAGTCCAGATATGACTCATTATGAAACTATAGATGATTGTCTGTAAGTCCAGATATGACTCATTATGAAACTATAGATGATTGTCTGTGAGTCCAGAGATCTCACCATGAAACTATAGATGATTGTCTCTGAGTCCAGAGGTGACTCATTATGAAACTATAGATGATTGTCTGTGAGTCCAGAGATGACTTATCATGAAACTATAAATGACTGTGAATCCATAGATAACTCATCAGCCCACTACGGACTGGAAGGATCTAGGGCCATGGGGACAAGTAATGGGGTCTGTAGGTAAGGTGCCTATTATGCCGGTCTTTTTAGCCTGTCTTCGCTGTTCAACTGCCCTTTATCTAGATGCCTCTAAATTTGCGGCACCTCTTTATATACACGTTCGCCAAACAGTGCCGCCTTGTGCAGCAGCCTCCAAAGTTTCGGTTTCGTCAGTCATTAACAATTTACAATTAACTAATTACACATATGACTTATATTTGTAAACTGCTGCGTTCGACAAGTCAGGAAGCAAAATAATTACAAATATCTTGTGTTGACCACATCACACATTTATAACCGCATACCTTTAATAACCTTGTTTGTCCTATATATAGATACACATAAGCGAATAAACATACACATATACATATAATCATTCACGTGTATATATATATATATATATTCAAAGGAACGTATACACGTAGTGCTATTATAGTCATTAACCGTAAACGGCTGCAGGATAAACCATTTGATGGAGCTCTTCCTGGTGCCCAGTGGCTTGTTGTGATGTCTGAAGGAAGTATCTTGTATTGTCCCTGGTGCCCTATAGCTTGTTGTGATGTCTGAAGGAAGTAACTTGTATCGTCCCTGGTGCCCTATAGCTTGTTGTGATGTCTGAAGGAAGTATCTTAGATTGTCCCTGGTGCCCTATAGCTTGTTGTGATGTCTGAAGGAAGCATCTTGTATTGTCCCCTGTGCCCTATAGCTTGTTGTAATGTCTGAAGGAAGCATCTTGGATTGTTCCTGGTGCCCTATAGCTTGTTGTAATGTCTGAAGGAAGTATCTTGGATTGTCCCTGGTGCCCTATAGTTTTATTTGTTTGATGTCTGAAGGAAGTATCTTGGATTGTCCCTGGTGCCCTATAACTTGTTGTGATGTCTGAAGGAAGTATCTTAGATTGTCCCTGGTGTCCTATGGCTTGTTGTGATGTCTGAAGGAAGTATCTTGTATTGTCTCTGGTGCCCTATGGCATGTTGTGATGTCTTAAGGAAGTATATTGGATTGTCCCGGATGCCCTATAGCTTGTTGTGATGTCTGAAGGAAGTATCTTGGATTGTCCCTGGTGCCCTATAGCTTGTTGTGATGTCTGAAGGAAGTATCTTAGATTGTCCCTGGTGCCCTATAGCGTGTTGTGATGTCTGAAGGAAGTATCTTGTATCGTTCCTGGTGCCCTATAGCTTGTTGTGATGTCTGAAGAAAGTATCTTGAATTGTCCCTGGTGCCCTTTAGCTTGTTGTGATGTCTGAAGGAAGCATCTTGTATTGTCCCTTGTGCCCTATAGCTTGTTGTAATGTCTGAAGGAAGTATCTTGGATTGTCCCTGGTGCCCTATAGCTTGTTGTAATGTCTGAAGGAAGTTTCTTGGATTGTCCCTGGTGCCCTATAGTTTTTTTTTTATTTTTTTGATGTCTGAAGTAAGTATCTTGGATTGTCCCTGGTGCCCTATAACTTGTTGTGATGTCTGAAGGAAGTATCTTAGATTGTCCCTGGTGTCCTATGGCTTGTTGTGATGTCTGAAGGAAGTATCTTGTATTGTCTCTGGTGCCCTATGGCATGTTGTGATGTCTTAAGGAAGTATCTTGGATTGTCCCTGATGCCGTATAGCTTGTTGTGATGTCTGAAGAAAGTATCTTGGATTGTCCCTGGTGCCCTATAGCTTGTTGTGATGTCTGAAGGAAGTATCTTAGATTGCCCCTGGTGCCCTATAGCTTGTTGTGATGTCTGAAGGAAGTATCTTGAATTGTCTATGGTGCCAAATGGCTTGTTGTGATGTCTCAAGGAAGTATCTTGTATTGTCCCTGGTGCCCTATGGCTTGTTGTGATGTCTGAAGGAAGTATCTTGTATTGTCCCTGGTGCCCTATGGCTTGTTGTGATGTCTGAAGGAAGTATCTTAGATTGTCCCTGGTGCCCTATAGCTTGTTGTGATGTCTGAAGGAAGTATCTTGGATTGTCCCTGGTGCCCAATGGCTTGTTGTGATGTCTCAAGGAAGTATCTTGGATTGTCCCTGGCGCCTATGGCTTGTTGTGATGTCTGAAGGAAGTATCTTGTATTGTCCCTGGTGCCCTATGGCTAGTTGTGATGTCCGAATTAAGTATTTTGTATTGTCCCTAGTGTCCTATGGCTTGTTGTGATGTCTGAAGGAAGTATCTTGTATTGTCCCTGGTGCCATATGGCTTGTTGTGATGTCTGAAGGAAGTATCTTGAATTGTCCCTGGTGCCCTATGGCTTGTTGTGATGTCTGAAGGAAGTATCTTGAATTGTCCCTGGTGGTCTACCATCAATATCGCCGCCTCTATCTGGTCAAACGTGTCGCAATAGTGTACACAACTATTATGATGTGGACCACATCACCCTGAGTGGTCTATACAATACAGAACCTAAACATCACCACCAAAGACCTATCCACTCACTTACTTCCACACTCACGATATCTGTGGCAGTAACATTGTCCCTAGGCATCTCTTTATCCTAACAGCTGATCTTGCCACAAGCAGGCTTTTCTCTGAGCTTCCTCTGGTGGTAAACAGACATGAACGTAACATTAAGGACGTTGTGGTCAAGAGTAGGTTACGACCTCCGTCTCAGTCCCACCAAGGCATAGTCTACGGCCACAGACCTGTATACATGACTTGTCCATGTGCCGTTCAAGGAACAAGTCTGGAATTCATGAAAGCGACCCACCACATTGGTGAGGCATTCTACTGAACGAGCCGCAATGTCATTTACGCCATCAACTCCAAGAAATGTGGCATGACATTCGTTTGTGACACGGGTCTACGACTGGTTGAGAGGTTTAGACAACATCTTTTGAATGTGCAGAACGGTGCCGTGCAACCCGTACCGTTGCATTTCAGTTTTCAGCATCACTAAGGCTTTCGCTACACGAAAGTGACATTAATCAAAATCAGCCACTCTAGCGACAGAGTTCGCAAGTCTCTTGAGCATAGTTGTTTGAGGTACAAAAACACATAGCGGATTTCAATGTCAACACAGTGCATCTTTCATGCTAGAGTTATGGCCCCTGTAATTCTCTAGCTATTTATTCTTGGGCCACACATGTCGTTTTATAGTTTCGTCCTTTTCAGGACGAATTTTTTTGTTATTTGAAGCCCCTCCATGGCTTTTGCTAGGGGCCGCAATATAGGCAGGCCATAAATAGGCCAATTGTCTGAACGCTGTTTCTGGGACCTCTCCACGGCGATCCTCATCCACATGGTAGCACTTTGTGTCATCGGGTGTTTATCGCTTTTGTGATGTCCTAGTGGGCTAGAAAGTCAGTCAGTCAGTCATGTCGTTTTATTTCGATGCCAAGATATCAACATGGCTGCTTCGGGATATGTCACTTAAGTGACTGTGTGTATCCGTGTTATTTTGTTTGATTAAATGTAATGGGCGGAAAAAGGCCCTGTAACCGAAACGTTCACTTTCTATTTGTGCGCATCAGACCGTAAAGCTTCCTGATCTACTTTTTGTTCGGTTTTACATCTTACCACATTACGTCTAAAGGCATAGAAAAATATCTTTTACTGGTACTAGCACGTATGCCCGATTCGTCAATGGCGTTAAAATGTTCCTATAGGTGTTTTGTTTTTGTTCTTCTTACATGCATAACCAACCTCTATGTGTAAAGTATTGACTTCGCTGATTTGGGAAGCTACCCATAGAAGCTTTGAAAGATGTTTTTTTTTACGACTTGTCCATGGCTTATTTGATGTGGCGATCTCGATAACGGGTTAGGTCTGGTGTCGGTAAGCAGAAACAGTCAAAGACTTTCCTGCCATTTGGGGCACTGAGTGTGTGTAAGTAGATCCATACTTGCATTGTTCCCTCAGCCTTCGATGTGTCATAAGGTCAAGGTTACAACGGCTGTCTTTACTTCCTAAAGTGACTTCACATTATGTATTTCACAGTTGCAAAATTAAGCTGACGTCAGACACAGCAAACATATTGAAACATCAATTTGTCTGTAATGGCACACATTTATGCATTTATGTCGCTTACACGGTCTATCTTCCAGGAAGGTTTGGCATGTTGTCAAAAGGGTGTTTCTTTGGAACTCGGAGCGCATCTTCTCTCAGAAGCCAGAAACCACCAATATTTATAGAAGCCAGACATGTAAAACCGACGTGCAGGAAACACATAAGTTCTGGAACAGGTCGGAGAATAACCAGATTATGTCGCTGGAGTTTATAACCAATAAATAACAACAAGAACAAGGGTGGGAGGGGTAGACAAAGCACACACATCTTGTTTTGTTTTCAAAGTCCCCAAAGTTTTACTATAAAGTTGCAAAGGGACGTGCCGGGTTTAGTTTTTTGTTGAGTAGGGATTTCCTTTTTTAAAAACCCTCTCTCCACAGATAAACCGAACTAAAATTTGGGTAGTTGCTCTCAGACAAATCCGGATTCCAAAAAAACAGCCATTGGCTCGTTAAATATATTTTAATTTGGAACTTTTGGGCCCCCAAGAGAAGGCAAGAATTTAGAGCTTTATACTTAAGTTTGAAATTTTTAGACGGGAAGTGATTCCCCGTCTCTACCTTTTCCCGGGGGTTATTTAAAAATTTAAAAATTAATATTATTGAGCCCCACAAAACTTCTACTATCAGTTTAGAAAACGGGAAAATTGAATACACCCTTTGGGAATTTTAAAAAACGATGAGTTAAAACTTGAATACGCTTATTTTTTAAAAAACAAATTGACTACCCAGTTTGTTG